>MDKI01237001.1:0-69892 GCA_005239505.1 Nicotiana paniculata
CTCTCGAAGATAAGTATAGACGTCTCCGTACCGATCCGCAAGACTCTACTAAACCTGCTCATGGCTGTTGAGTCCTATGTAACCTAGGCTCTGATACCAACTTGTCACGACCCTAAATCCTAAGCCGGCCGTGATGTCGCCTATTATGGAACTAGGCTATCGACTTACATACTGACATAATATCTCATAATTTTCAAAACTATTCCGATCTTTCACAAAAATTTCTTTCGCTTAAGCAGTTTAAAGAAACAAAAAGAGTAAAATAGTTTATACACTACCCCAAAACCTGGAGTCAACCGTCATGAGCATCTATGAGCAATACAAAATAACCCTATTGTCAAAATACATCAAGACTCGGAACAAGGAACTAAGTATAAAATAAGAAATGGGAAAAGAGATGTCGTGGACGCGGAACAACTACCTCGAAGTCCCAACTTCGGCTCCACACGAAGGAAGGAAACTAGCGCTCGATACTAGCACCTGTATCTGCACACAGGGGTGCAGGAAGTAATGTGAGTACGCCAACTCAGTAGTAATGAAAATAAATCAAGTCTAAGCAGTAAGAAAGACATAAGATCAAATCATACATTCACAATAAGCACAACATTTCTTTCCAACAGTGTATACATCAAATCAACATGCTTTAAAAAGCCGACTTCAGTAAAATCCTTTGAAAAAAAATGTGTTTTCCAACAATTTCGGAAAAATATCCAAAGAGTTTAGTGTAAAATGAAATAAATCATAAATAGCCCCTCGGGCCAAAACATGCATCATAAATCGCCCCTCGGGGCAAATCATCACTCGGTATCAGCCCCTCGGGCAACCTCACAGTCACTCATGCCTCCAAATCACTCGTCACTCGGCACTCGGCACTCGACACTCGCACTCAGTAGGTACCTGCGCTCACTAGGGGTATGTATAGACTCCGGAGGGGCTCCTTCAGACCAAGCGCTAATATCAAGCCACCTCGTGGCATCTCATATCCTCACAATCAGGCCCTCGGCATCACTCAGTCAGAAATCTCAATAAGCCACTCGGGCTATCAGTAAAACAAGGTACTCAACCCAAAACATCATTTTATATCTCAAAATAGTGTAAATAAGGCTGAGTTTCAAAAACAGTTAAACATAATATGACTGAGTGTAAATCATAAGTCAACACAGTGAGGAAATAGCAGTAAAAGCCCCCAAGGGGTCTAAACAAATCGGCGCAAGGCCCCAAACATGGTTTACAGCCCAAATATAGCAATAGTTTTAGAACACAATTTAACATATGATTTAAAGTAAATACGCAACTCAATAGTTGTCGCGGAAAGGACCAAGTCCAAATCCAAAAATCAGTGCACGCCACAAACTCATCATCCGGCATGTGCGCTACTCCAAAAATAATGAGAAAATACGAAGTCCGGGGTTTCATACCCTCAGGACAAGATTTATAGTCATTACTTACCTCAACCCGGCCCGAAATACTAATCTGTGATGCTCTTGCCTCTCGAATCGGCTCTAGATTGCTCTGAATCTAATCAAAACCAGATTAACATCATCAATATACACTAAAGGAACAAGGCCCAATCGAAAACTATCAATTTTAATCAAAATTCTCGAAATTAGCCAAACCCGAGCCCCGAGCCCCATGCCCACGTCTTGGAATTTGATAAAAATCGCATCACAAGAATCCTTATCCTTTACCGAGTCTACACATATAAAAAAACATCAAAAATTCGACCACAATTGACCCCTAAATTCCTTAATTATAAGTCTCATTTTTCCAAGCCCTAAACCCCCATTTTATGCCATTAAATCCACTAATTCCAAGCCTAATCCATCAAATAACAACATAGAATCGAGTCTTTAGTCCGAGAAAGTTACCTCCACAGTAGACCCTCGAAATCCTTCTTCAAATTGCTCCCACAATGACTCAACCCGCATGCAAAAGTGATAAAGAATGCCAAAAATTCGCGGAGACTGGAATTTATACTAACTACCCAGTGGTTCCGCACCTGCGGCCACTTACGCGCACCTGCGGTCCTAGGTGGGCACCTATGGAAAACGCTCAAAGGCCCAAAACTCCGCACATGTGATCAAACTTCCGCATCTGCGTCTTCGCAGGTGCGGTAAAAACCTCGCACCTGCGGAACTCCTCCAACCCACCAAAAACCGCATCTGTGACGAGCCGTCCACTTTTGCGGGCCCGCACCTGCAGTCCCCTATCCGCAGGTGCGGTAACACCAGCATCAACTGCTATTTTTCCAACTTAAAATCCCCGATGGCTATCCGAAATCATTCCGAGCCCCTCGAGACCCCAACCAAAAACACAAACAAGTCCCATAACCTTATTCAAACTTAGTCGAGCCTTAGAAACACCCAAAACAACACCAAAACACCAAAATCACATCGGATTCAAGCCTATGAACTTTGAGATTTCTAAATTCCGCCAATGATGCCGAAACCAATCAAAACACGTCCGAATGATCTGAAAATTTGGACACACGTCCAAAATGACACTACGAACCTGCTCCAACTTTTGGATTTCCATTCCGACCCCAATAGCTTTTTTTCCCCTGCCGACCGGAAATCGTCAAATACTAACTTTAGCCAATTCAAGCCTAATTCTATACCAGACATCAAAAATTCATTTCGAACACACTCATAAGTCCCAAATAGCCTAATTCTAGCTATCCGAGCCATAAAATCTATATTCTGAGGTCGTTTACCAATAAGTCAACTCCCAGTTGACTTTTCCAACTATTAAGCAAATTTAAGAGACTAAGGGCCTCAGTTCTCACTACGACCACTCCGAACCCGAACCAAGCGACCCAACACAACATAAATAGGCTAAGCAACATATGATAAAGCAGAAACAGGGGAAACGGGGCTAATCTCATGGAACGACCGGACGGGTCGTTACAATTTTGAAAGTATATATATATATATATATATATATATATATATTTGAAAATATGAGGAAAACATTGGGTATCAACACAGTTACCACCATTTCTGATACTGCGAAATAGATGAGTAACCTCTCTCCATCCTTTGGTTAGTGGATTTGACGAATATGCTTTTAAATTTTTGAGGGCTTGTTGACATTCATCAGTTCACTCAAACTGATTTTGCTTTTTCAATACTGAACAGAATTTAAAACTTTTCTCTGAAGATTTGGAAATAAATCTTCCCAAAGCTGCTATTCTTCCTGTCAGCATTTGTACCTTATTTTTGCTCGTGAGTATGTCTGGAATTTCTTTAATGGCTTTCATCTGCGCAAGGTTTACTTCAATACCTCTGTTAGATACAAGAAAACCTAAAAACTTATCTGAAGCCACGCCGAAGGAACATTTTTGTGGATTTAATTTCATATTATATTTGCGGAGAATTTCGAAGGTGCTTGAAAGGTGTTGAAAGTGATCTCCGGCTTGTGAAAATTTGACTAGCATATCATCAATATAGACTTCCATGGTCTTTCCCAGGTGTTCTTGAAACATCTTGGTCACCAATCTTTGATACGTGGCCCCAGCGATTTTCAAAACTCAACAACTCATGACCTGCGGTAGAATCAATTAATTGACCTATATGTGGAAAAAGGAATGAATCTTTTGGGAAAGCTTTATTTAAATCAGTATAATCTATGCAAACCCGCCATTTTGCATTCTTTTTTGGAACTACCACAATATTAGCTAACCCGTTCGAGTATTTTACCTCCTGTATTGAACTGATTTTTAAGAGTTTTTGTACCTCATCCTGAATCACTTGATTCTTGAAAGAGCCTTGCTTCCGCTTCTTTTGCTTGACAGGTAGGTACGATGGATCTTCATTCAGTTTGTGGGTCATCACCTCCGGAGGTATACCTGTCATATATGAATGCAACCAGGAAAAACAATATGTGTTAGCTTTTAAAATTTCAACTAACTTACCTCTTATTTCTGGGCTCTGCTTCGCTCAAATATAAACTTTTTGGTCTAGTCATTGTTTGAATAGTACAACAGCTTCGAGTTCTTCAATTTTTGTTTTGATGTTTTCATTCTCCTCTGTTTCTTGAATGATATTCGATCTCGAATCTACATTTGTTTTCCTTGAGCCACTTTCATATGGGATCAAATTTACCACGTCTTCAATGAGATTCTCGTTCGTATCTTTGCTTGCGGTGTGTGAATCCACCACTAAATTGATATTCTTAGAAACTTGTTGATCTCCTCGGGTTTGTTGAATTCCCCACTTCGAAGGAAACTAAATAACTTGATGTAATGTAGACGGTACATCATCCATGTCATAAATCCATGGTCTCCCAAGAATCACATTATAATCCATGTCCATGTCTATTACTTGGAATTTTGTATCCTTGATAACTCCTTCTGCAAATGTGGTTAACACTATCTCCCCTTTCGTAATAATGGTTGAATTATCGAATCCGGATAAGGACCGTGCTTTTGGTACCTTCTTGTCACCAATTTGTATTTCATTCACCACTCTTAAAAGAATAATATTCACAGAGCTAACTGGGTCAATCAAAACTCGTTTTACATTAATATCATGTACAAGTAAAGATATTACCCGCGCATTATTGTGAGGTATTATCAAGCCATTTGCATCTTCATCAACAAACGTTATACTATCTTCCTCCAAAACTTGACAAACTCGCTTCTCGTGGGTTACCATGAATTTTGACGTTTTTTCGCAGCTGTGTATGTTACACCATTGACTCCTTCTCCTCCGCTTATCACGTTAACTATTCTTTTTGGAGATGGGTGTTTTGGAGTTTCTTTTCTATTTTTCATATAAGATTGTTTACCTTTCTCGCTGAACATGTCTTTTCAATAACCCTGCTTTAACAAATGCTCTTCTTCACCTTGTAACAATCTGCAATCAGTTATTTTATGGCCATGGTCGTTATGAAACTTGCACCAGAAATCTGGATTTCTTATGGATGGGTTTGATCTTATTTCCTTTGGCCACCGCACCTTATCTCCCATACTCTTTAGAATAGCTACCAACTCAGATGTGCTAATATTGAAACTATAATCACCAATCCTTGCATTCATGTTGGTATCTCTATCATGTATATCTTGTTCCTTTATGAACCTGGATGATGATCCCACATCTTTGTTCCTCAATCTAGGGTCAGACCGTACATCTTCCATCATTTTTTCAACTTTTTGAGCTCCCTAATGTGTTTTTATAAATAAATCTACAAGCTCAGCAAAAGAATCAATAGAATTTTTAGGAAAAGAGAATACTATGTTAATGCCTCTTTCGTGAGTGTTTCTCTGAATTTTTTGACCAAAACTAACTCAATCTCTTGTTTGGTCAAAGCATTGCCTTTTACGCCTGTTGTGGATGCGGTTACGTGATCTAGTGGATCAGTTGTTCTATCATATTTTGGGATGAAAGGCGTTTTGAACTTCTTAGGAATGGGCAGTGGGGCCACACTCAACTTCTAAAGTTGTTGTGAATATTTATCAATATCCACTCCCTTAATCACATGTGGTACACCAGGTATTTGTTTGATGCGTTTGTCTTGCTCTTTCATTTGTTTCTACAAAGTTAGTACCAAATTTTGTAAATCAGAGTTATTTGGTGTACCTGACCTCCCATCACGTGATTCATTGGGAGTTTCCCCGCTTCCTGAATTGGCAAGCCCCAAGTGTGGATTTTCTATGGTTGCAGTATTATTTGGGGGAGAAGTTGGTGGTGCACTTGGCAATCCCCTAAAAAAAGCTCGGAGAGCATTATTGACATGTTGAACAATCAATTGTTTTAAAGCATCTTGCTCGACAGTCTGCTCGTCTCCATGTTGTTCATTTGTGTGAGATGTGGATCTTTCATGTGTTCCTTCTCGAGAATGACGTGGAGAATCCTGTGGTGAAGGAATTGGAAATCCTCCCTCATGTTGGATATTTTCGTTGACAGTTGACATGATTTTGTTGTGAGAAAGAAGGATTTGGAAAGTAAGAAGATTATCAGATTCCCGGTAACGAACCAATTTGTTTAACCAAAAAGTAAGATTTTTAGTCAAAGCTTACTTTTAGAAGAACTCGGGTTACTGATAATCAAATAATTCCTCACTTCCTCAGTAATTCACTTAAAAGGAAATAAAATTAGCAAAAAGTAAGAAAGAGTAGTTGATTGCACTGAATAAGCAAGAAAAAGTGAATATATTTCGATAATACTCAGAATGTCCTTACAAATGAGATCTCCCCTTTATATAAGAGTTTACTATGGCGGAATCATTATGAGTTTTAATGGTATTAATTGTCTATTATGATTGATAATCGTAACTGTCTATGAGGATTTTGTAACGATTCTGATTCTCCTTCCTCATTAATTGTGGGTTCGTGAATCTTCCTTTTTTCCAGTCTTGATTCATTCCGCTCGTGCCTCTTCAATAGCTGTTTAGATTCAAACGTTGATTCTCCATTATCCCGTGGGTGTTTGCCTCGTACTTCTTATGCTTTATATATCTTTTAAATGAAATACGTCAATTATCATCTCCTCATTATTCCATGTATCATGCTCTGTCAGCTAAATATATTTCACGTGTATTATTTATTTACCACCAATAGATTCACCAGCAAAATCCAAGTTCTTACATGGAGGACCAAAAGTATGGGAAGGCATTGCCGAAGCACCATATTGTTCGGGGAAATGATGAAAAGGAAAAAAAACAAAAAAAGAAGAGGTGGTTTGGAGCATGGGCGGCTCAACACATTTTGTGGCCTAAAGTCAATTGTAATAAGGAGCCTTAATTATAATAAGTTTTGAAAAATATTCATATAAAATTTTATTTGAAGTCTGTTGGTTGAATCGTTTGTAAATACTTGATTTTCTCGAGTATCTATATTAGATTTTTCACTAACTATTTTTTGAAATTATCATCAAACTAGAATAGTAATTTATTTTTTTAAGGAATTCATGTTTTTTGACTTAATTTTCTTATTGTCTGCGAAAAATTTAATTTAGAGCTCCTACTTGAGGTTGTATAAACTTTCAGTTTTTTTTTTCGAGTTTTGAGTAACATGATTCGTATTATCTAGTTGTAAATTTTTAGTTCTAATAAATAAGAAAGGCTATATATATATATATTATCAAAACAATTTAAATGAAAAATAACTAGAAGTTAGAACAATTGAACCTGAATATAGATGTTAATAATTTACTGATTCAAAATTTAAGAATAAACTAAAACGAATATGCATTTTACTTTTTCTAATGCGTTCTCGTCTTTGATAGAATGTTAGTTTTCGTGGAAGATTGAAAAAAAGAAGTAAAAGATTGTGATTCTTGTGAGGAAAAAAAAGAGAAGCCTGCGCATAATTTGGTTAATATGCCAATGGTATATGTCAAATATAAATGATCAAAAAAAGATCTACATTAATGAGTAAGGTAAGGCTCTTGAATTCTTACTTTCTTTCTTTCAAAAGTTTATAAATTCAAAAATTATATTCCTTTTTGATTAAAATATTGTATTTCCTACTATAGTAACGATTGGAGAATGCGTCCTCTCCCCTCTTCCCCAAACTGGTGGGGCCTAAAGCATTTGTCTCAATGGCTTGTGCATTGAGTCGGGCCCTGGGTTGTGGAAGCAACTAGGAGGGAGATTTAAGTTTCTAACTTATCAACCTTTAATTATTAGTCATAAATTTATCAAAATTAGCTAAGTACACATAAAAATTGAAAAATCAAATAAATAAGGTTCTTTTTCTCAAAGAATCACATGCAAAAATCACCTTCCGTATTTTGAAGTATGATTAGCAATATTAAATGAAAGACGGAAAGGAAATTTCATGAATGAGGTAGCAAATAATGTAAAAACATACAATAAAAAAAATATACAATATTTCAAAAATCTAAGCAAAAAAAGGAACTTTTTCAACGGGTATAGTTGAAATTCATTGAAAACATATAGATAAGTCGATATAAAAAATTTGAGGAAGATCGGAGGTAATTTGGACGGGTTTTGTATCAAAATTCGTAATTAAATCGAGTTCAAAAAATTCTTCTGCGACACATGTATCAAACATGTATCACACATGTATCTCACACAGGTATACATGGATATACATGTGATACATAATTGATACAAATATGATACATATTTGATACACAAATGATACACGGTGTGTTATACATATCATTTTTTTTCATGTTCAGTTTTTACTTCGAATTTTCAATTCAAACCACCTTAAAAACTTCACCAAACCATCCCAAAATTTAGATTCAAGCTCCTTAAGATGTACCCAATCTATTCTAATAACACCCACTCAAAATAAAGCAAAATTTAACCTTTTTGGCTACAAATAGCTAATTGGTTAATATTAGTAACATTTGACTAATATTAGTAATATTTTATGAATTGACTAATTTTTATAATGAGCTACTTCTAAATGAACATAACTGATAATTTCCCTTTTCATAACTACAAGCCCTAAGAGATCAATTGACATTAACTACAACTAATTTAATTATTACATTTAGTACAACAAATATAACGAATTTCATTATTACGTTTATTTTATATTAGCTTGGTATATTGATGGCTTCTTTGACTTCTGAAAGCATTAGTTATTACTAGTCCTATGTTTGGACGTATACATACGTCAGTAAATATATAATTTTTTCAAAAATAGTATAAAAATAATACGCTTTTCATTATGAAATTAAAAGTTATAAAAATATAAGTTACAGAAAATAATCAAAGTTGATTATATTTAGCTTGGTCAATAAATGAGAAATATGACTTTGATTTTTGGTGTTTCCGCCAACTATCGGGGTTATCTAATTGACTTATTTCCTACCTTTATCTCTCTGTCTCTTCTATATCTTTAATTATATTTTATTATTTGTTTTGATTATTGAGTGTTGTTTTAAAATACTATACAAAAAATCCATGAAGTGGATAATTTTTTTGAGTAAAAAATTTAAAAACTTTAAAAATAATATTAAATAGATTATAATTATGCTATGACCAAAAAAAAGAATTATGGTCATTGTTATATTATTCAAATAAGAAAATATTTCATATAAGGTAAATCTTGAGTGCTTTAAAATTTAAAATATCAAGACTTCCAATATAGTTTAAAGAAGGAAGTATTTAGAATATTAAAAATTGATGAGTATTTCAGTTCTGAATCTTAATTATTATGTTTGACGGGCCGAAAAGAGGTTAGGTGAAATTGGGACTGATGTCGAGATGAGACATTTGTATAACAGTCTTGGACTTAGCTTTATGCACGAGCTTATCCTAAAGTTCTTGTGTAATCGTGTGTAATTTCGCACATAGATCATCAGAAATTCATTAACAACCCTTTGAATCGTCTAAAGCTCTCTTCATTAATCACATTTAAAAAATTAAAGACGCTAATACCGTGTCATGAATTAAATTTGATAGAACCTTCCATCCGATTTTTTTCTTTCATATTTAACTTTTTTTCGGTCTTCATTATTCACCTATTTATAATTTCTTTTTTACTTTATTTCGTTTGATAACAATTTCTATGTATTTGTCTCTTATGTAACTTATTATTTAATAGTTATTGTTCCTCGATAACAACTTACAAATAATTATATTCATTAATATTCTTTATAGTAATAAATTAGAGTATTAAATTATTTGTTAATTTATTAAACAACTTATTGAAAGCACACACTCCTAAGTTGTGTTATGTAATTGTGATTTTTTTTTATTGCTGTAATACCGTTTTCTAAATTATTTAATTTTGCTACTTAGTTGGCTCTTAAAATATATCACTAATGAAATCTACTGTCGTTCCGAGAAAAAAAAAAGATTGAATTACTATGTTAAAAAATTATTTTTATATTTATTTTTGAATAAAAATAAATAATATTTTCATATGGTAAAATAGTAAAAAAAATTATACCTATCATCATCATCATCATTATTAGTATTAGTACGACTACTACTACTAGACCTTTATTTTTATTAATACTATTATTTATTTTGGTGTGATCATGATATGAGTCGAGCTTAAAGTAAAAATAATGATTCATATTGTTGACCCTTACTTTATTTGGGATTGAGACGTAATTATATAGTATTGCTTTTTAGAGGCGAGACGACCGTTTCTTCCTAGATGATATTTTTTTTTAATAATATGTTTGTTGTAAGAACGTTGTAGCAAGGATATATCATGATACTTTAATTTATAAGCTTTTGTATTATTCATTGCTGTGTTTGAACTCTTAATGTTTATTTGAACATTTTATTTAACATTTAAGTTTTATAATTTTAAAGTTCTTGTATTTTTAAGCTAATTATGTTTTAATTATATGGTAGGAACTCAAATAGGCGCCTACATCAAGCGTGCCATACGAGGTTCTTCAATTATGTTTCCAAAATAATACAAAATTTTGATTTTCTATATATTTCAAATATGAAATTTTTAGTAATTACAATATTAGTTGCTTTTATTTTCAATGTCTTAAATATTAGGAAAAATTTATTAAAAGACTATTGTGTCTAGTGTAAACTTTATTTTTAAAAGGTAAAAAGGGCGAATGACATTTCTCTAAGGACATTCGTATTTTTAATATAGTATAGATATAGATTACTTATTAATTTAAGCTGCATATGAGCATTTATTTAATACTTATAGAAGTCATGGCGGCTTTAAACCTAAAGCCTTTAAAACCTTGTTTTAGGCTCCAAAAAAAACATTTATTTGAGGTCCAAAAAGTTACTCTCCTCAAATGTGTGTATACTAGGAATAAATGTGGAAACTTCATCATACCACAATGCTTTGAATAAATATCATCAATCAAAGTACTTTGAATGGCTTGTATGTTTTCATATAGAAGATACAACTAATAAGAGGTCTCTATATCTCATTGTTTTATAACCATATCAATTTTTCGAAAAGAAATAAATAAGTTTTTGTGTAACGAACCGACCGGTCGTTTTGAGCTCTAGCGCGTTGTTTAGCGGTTTGTGACCTTGAGTAGCTTCACTTCAGGTATTATGACTTGTACGTGTGATCGGAATTGAATTTCGGGAGGTACAGAGTTGGTTTGGAAAGAAAATTCTAATTTCGGAAGCTTTAAGTTGGAAAAATTGATTAAGATTTGACTTTTGAGTCACGACCTTGGAATCGAGATTTGAATGTTCTATGATTATTTTGGACTTGAGCGTATGTTCGGGTTGAGTAATGGATCACCCGGGAGCGTCTCGGTGCTGAAGATTGGCATTTTTGAAGTTTGAGAATTTCCTAAGTTTGGTTTGAACTGGGCTTTGGTGTTATCGGTGTCCGTTTAGGATTCCGTGCCTTGGAATAGGTTCGTATTGTGATTTATCTTGTAGGCAGAGTTTGGCGTCATTCCGAAATGTTTTAGTATGGTTCGGACGCGTTGAAGTTTGAAGGTTTGCAAGTTAAAGACGGATTTCGATCGTCGATTCATAGTTTCGATATTGTTTGACGTGGTTTGAGTCCTTGACTAAGTTCGTAATGTATTTTGGGATGCGTTGGTATATTTGGTCAAGGTCCGAGGGCCTTGGGTAGATTCTGGATGGTTAACGGATCGGATTTTGGACTTAAGGAAAAGTTGGGAAATTTATGTTGCTGGTGCGATCGCTTCTGGGGAAGCTTGGTCGCAGAAGTGACCCCACAGAAATGAGAGGAAGCGCGCAGAAGTGGACTGAGGCAGCTGGGGAATTTCCACAGAAGGGGAGGGATGGGCGCAGGTGCGCCTTCGCAGGTACGATGCTTGCCCGCAGATGCGGATGGGGAGGCCTTAGGGGAAACCGCAAAAGTGAAATTTTTTGCCGCAGGTGCGATGAATGCTGGGCAGAGGGCTTGGTTTTATACGGGATTTTGGCCCATTTTCTTTCATTCTCTCTTGGTTTGGGCCTTTTTTTTAGAGCTTCAAGTGGAGGTTTTTATCATCTATAGCAAGATAAGTTTTTCCCACCTATTGTGAGTTAAATATATGGATTCTATACGGATTTAAACATGGAAACTTGTAGAAATTGTGGGATTTTGGTAGAAAACCTAGAATTTGGTATTTTTTGAATTTGACCACGAAATTTGACATGGAATTGGGAATAAGTTATATATTTGAGTTCTTAATATTATGGGTAATGTTTATCTTCGAAATTTTTTGAAATCCGGGCACGTGAGCCCGAAGGTTAACTTTATTGGCCTTTCAAGGGGAGTTGGGAATTGTGATAAATTGATTTATTATGAGTGTTAGAGTATATTTTTATTGGTTTGCACATTGTTTGACTAGTTTTGGAGCGACGAGCATCAGTTTGAGGTGTTAGAGAGGCTTTGGAGCCGGCTATGGAACTTCGGAGCGAGTTAAGTATCCTGTCTAACTATGTGAGGGGGAAACTACCCCTAGGCGATGTATTTGCTATGTGTTATTTGTTGCGGGGGCTACATATGCACGAGGTGACGAGAGTCCGTACGTAGCTAGATTCATGTTATGTTCGGGTAGACTTAGGTTCCCTCCATGCTATAATTGTACTATTTAAGTTGTTCCTTGCCTATTAAATTCCTTTATTTCACATGACGACTTGAGACTAGACTTGCGTAGAGTGATGAACTTGCAATTGCAGAGATTTGATGTGCTACTTGAGTGAGCCACAAAATAATTGTGCTCCTCTTAAGAATTCCTCCCGTGTTGTGCGTTTTCATTGAAAAGCTTTCTTAAAGTTCATAACTCACACGTTTATCCATGAGTGAGGTCAAGGACCCATTAAAGCTTCTTATTCTAATGGGATGAGGCCGTTTGCCTCGACAGTGTAATAGATACATCTATGGTTTGTGCTGTTTAACCCTCAGCAATGTGCACATTTTCTTCCAGAGGCTACCGGATCTTGATACCCAATTTTTCCTCAAGTTATTTTTAACTTGCATATATACCTTCAAAATCAGGTTTCCATAACAATTGGTATTTTTCTATAATTTTACCATATTTTTATTAATTTATATTAATTCATCCAGTGTTTTTATTTCTAATAATTAATTATAAATTGAATTACAAAAGATTTCAAAAACATTTCTTGACTTAATATATTATTTTTAATCCTATTGAGACCAAATTATTTCACAATTAGCCAAATTGGCACTCTTTGGCCGTAGTTACAATAACTTTGCAATTATAGCCTAATCATTTGTTTTATATTATTTTTATCCAGTAATTAGTCATTTTATATTTTAAATACTAATTAATCATTTTAATTTATCTTCTAAGCAGAAATTTCATTTTTTCATAATTATCAACTATTTTTTAAAATTGTTTTAGCTAATTTAAGTGGGTATTTAATGATTAGCCACAATTATTTCAATTTAGCCTAAAACTGGCCTAAGCCCTAACCCAATTAAAATAACCCAACAAACCCAACCCCAATTCCTATACTACCCGGCCCAACCCCAAACCAATCTGAGCCGTTGATCAAATTAGATCAACGACCCAGATTTTTGTTACCTTAATTAACCTAGACTAACCCCCCCGACCCCTCTCATTCTCACCAGTCCCTCATCTCTCTAACTCTCTCTCTCTCTCTCTCTCTCTCTCTAGTCTCTTCGAGAGACTACCAGTCTCTTCAGATTCCGATGGAACTCTTCATCTTCTCCGGCCATCCCTTCGCTGGAAATCTCGAAACTTTCACCACCCTCTACCTCATATGGTTTCCTTATGACGGTAATGTCATCCCTAAGGCCCTCGAGGGGCGAGGACCCGTCTGTTCACACCATGGTGTTCCTTCTTTCCCCAGGCCTTCAAGGCTTTGATTTCGAGTGAGGTCTGTGACCTTTGAGGCTGAGCTAGTGACATTTGAGGTTTTTCTCATCTTCTCTGAGGTTTTCTTTGAAACCCTAAGGTTTTAAACTTCCGATTCCTTTAGATCTACAATAGATCTATGCATATTACGAGTTATTATGATATTTCCTTTAAAGATCTTCTATTTTTTTCTAAATGGTTCTTCACTTTTAACTAGGGTTCCGAAACCCTTTTTCAAAATGGTTTTCTTTGTCGATTTTTAACAGTGTCTCATGATTTTCCCTCACATTTTTCATTATTAAAACACTTTCCTTGTGGTGTGGTCAGTACATGTATTCGATTTTCACGAATGGCTTGAATTTCTGGTGATATTACTCTATTTTCCTATTAAGGTTTATGACTCTTCGTCTCTTTTGTGTGTATCATGTCTACTCTGTTGATTCGTACTAGTATCTGTGTAAAACCCTAATTTTTTAGACATAAAACCCTGAAAACTACTGGTTAGCCTGCGTGTTCGCATATGTGCTTATGTTTCATTGATCTTTACCCTATATTGTTTGTCTTTGGTTCTTCTTGCCTCCCTGACTCACATGATTCCTAATTTCATATACTAGGGTTTCTGTTTTCTTGCTTAATAACTGTGTTGTTTCATGTTGATTCTCTTCAATTAATATTATGCTTGCTCGATTCCTTGATTCTGTGTTATTTGTCACTCAATTGTTACCTGACTTATAACTTTGCTTATAATGTGGTCATTCCTGCTATACATAAGAGTCTCTATTCACTTGTTGTTTGAATTTCTGATTCACTATGATTCGAAAAGCCCTACTGATCTCTCAGGAGATATTCTTCTGATTTCCAACCCCTAATTTGTTTTTCTTACCTTAATTTGTTACTGTGATTGATATTGCTTCCTTAATTGATATTTTTCTAAACCTAGTCTCAATTGCTTGCTTGATTTGGTCTGAAACTATTTTCTTACATGTCCTATGCATGGTAACTTTCCTTAATTATGCTTACCTTCTAGCCGTTTGAGTTCAACCTTCAATTAAGGGATACTTAATTGCTTGTCATGAACACTGTTTTACCTCCTTTCTTATTCATTACTTACCGTTTGAATAACTTCTTAATTCAAGGGAGTACTTGGGCTGGTTATGCCCTGATTGGTTCCCAGTCCCTTAATTATGGCTAATTTGATTCCTACCCTTATTTTCACCTAGTTTCAAACTATATATATATACTCTATTCATTCCATGAAAGACACACACATGAACTAATCTATTCAACTCTCTCTCTCTCTCACAATAAAAAAAACTCTCTGCTCTCTCTCTCTCTCTCTTCTGTGCTAGTTACTACTATTCTAAGTTAGCCGGCTGCAAGCCAAGGCTAACTATTGTGCATCTCCTACTTCCTATTTGTGTTACTTCTTTCTTCACTTCACTGGTATGTTCTAATTCAAATTTCAGTTCTCAAACCAACATGTTTCTATTACTGTTGCAATTCACTGTGTTTCTAATTTGCTTTTACTTATTATTTTGTTATTCAACATGTAACTAGGATCCTGAACTCCCATCTGCCTGTTAAGTTTATGCTTTACTTGTCCATGACCAGCATGTTTCTGTATACTTAGCACCTGCTTCTCATGTGAATCTCCATGCCTATGACTGGTACATTAGTTTAATCATGGTCTTAGTTTTTTGACGTTAATCTAATCTGGTACTTTACTGTACCCCTGATCCTCTGAACCCTTATGAGCTTCTGATTGCATGCCTATATGTGTTTCTGCCTGCTACATGTTTTCCCTCACATGCTCTGTATTTGTCCCTCAAATCCCATTACCCCTGCTTGTGATTGTTGGACTATCCCAGGTCCTTTGTCTAATGTTGAACTTCTATTCCAATCAAGTTTCCCTCTTCAAATTTTTTTTTCCTACTTACCCTTTCTCAAAAATATTTTCTTACTTAAACCTTTTAAAAATAAAAAGCACTATCACATATATTCTTAGAAGTCTAGGTTTTGACCCTTCTGTGTGAGCATTGCCTTGGGACCCTTGAGCTCCCTCTGAACTTTGACACATAGAGGCTGGCCATTCCACACTGCACTTACTCTATTTTGGCTATTAAATCTGGGTGTGAGCACTGCCCGGGAGCCCTTGAGGTCCTTAGGGAACTTTGACACACCCGGATTGTGAAAAAGCTGTGAAACATTACCTGGCATTGAGGACCTGGAGACTTGAGCCTATTCTGTAGGCTCCCTATAGTTAAATTCTTATTTTTCTTCTATTTCAGTTGTGTAATTTATATTCAATGGTCTGTAATAATAAATTGTAAACAACTCTGGGGTCGGATATTGAAAATGGATGGGTGATATGCATGTTGTAGTATAATTAAGGGTAAAGACCATGTTTCTAGGTTTATTTTCTCTATGCGCAATAGCAGTCATGTTTAGGTACAACATGCCATGCATTAGATATCATGCTACTTAGGATTTATGTGTATTCAACATCTCATCTACGCTTAGAAATCCTGCCTATAGGATAAATAATTACAATAAAATAAGTTGCTATTGTGTGATTCTTGCCATGTTCTGAAACTTCACTAGAAGTACTGTCTTAGGATAAATTAACTGCAATCATGTCTCATCATGCTATACACATAGAGATCCTGTTTTAGGTAAACAACCATTAAAAATCTGTCACCTATGCTATTCCTGAAACTGTGCATAATACTATGATTATATGTGCATTTAGAAATCCTGTTTAAGTTATCATGCATCATGCTGCATTAGATATCATGCTATAGGATCATATCTATTTAAATGCACTTAGTCTAAATACAGAACAGTCCTCTGTTCTAAGCAACTGGTAATTAGTCCTTGCACATCTTCAACACCTAGAATTGCATATTATTAGCTATAAACAACCTGGAGTCGTTAACAAATCTGAATAACTGTTGCATGTTATCCTACACCTAGGCGAGCCTTAGGTAATTAACTTAAAAAATAAAATCAGAACTGTCTTTGTGATCATGTTTAACTGTCAGCATGTTTAAAACCAGTAGGCAAGCCTAATTAAGACTTCCTCTCTGAGTTATGCAATAAATCTGCCTTTGTGTTATCACCTAGATACCATGCTTTAGGATTCTGAATTAGTATGGACCTTAGTTGTGTATGAGACATGCTGCTTATGTGCATTGTGTGTGGAGGAATAGTTGAGCCTTTATCTGCTTTCTATGCTTTCCTTTATCTGCAGTCCTACTTGTTTTGTTATCTGTCGCCCTAGAATTTTACCTTTAAAACCTGAGGGTCTGCCTAGCACCTCCCTTTAGGATAAGAGTCTTAATTTTCTCCAGGACTGATAGGAAGAGACGGGTAACAACATGTAATAGAGGTCGAGACCAACACTCATTTTTAATAACCTTACGGGGTGGGAAGGGTAGAATATGGATATGATGACTGGTGCGCTAATGCCACATGTAGCCCCTCTTCGAGGAGTGATTACCGAGTATTGCATTGATTTGATCCATATTATTATAAACCTAGGACACCTTTTGTATTCTTAGCTCGTAATCCTTTTCGAAAGCTAATCTTCTTTACTTTTTTTTAACATCTGCATGCTTAAGACTTAAATCCCCTCTTATTTGAGCCTTTACTTGTTATTTGCTAATTGTACAAATTCATGAAACCATTTGGCCGGGAACCACACTTGTGGATCCTGAGGGGTGCCTAACACCTTCCCCTTAGGATAATTTCAAGCCCTTACCCAATCTCTGGTTAGTAACGTAGTTGTAATTGAACCCCTTAGGTGCCCTAACACACTGTTATAATCTATAGGTGGTGACTCTTCAAAATATGCAAACCCCTTTCCCACAAGGAACGAGTTGTCCCAACCAATGTCATAAACCCGATCTCCATGAGGAAAAGGGGGCGCGACAACATGGCGAATCTGCTGGGGATATCCAGGCTTTACCATTTCAAATTGTTTCGTGAATTTGTGCCTTTATTTTAAATACTTGCACTCTTTCATATTCCATTTACATGCAATTAATTGTTTACTTAGGGTATTTACTTTTCTTTAAAAAAAAAAAACTGACATGTCTCTTTGTTTTCTTTTGTAACTGATTTAAATCATAAATACCGTTTTTACCGCTTTCTTTAACGTGCAAATACATGGAAACTTGTTTTAATACTTATTATTGCATAATCATGCTCAACATTCATACTCCACTCGTGCCAAACAAAATACTATAGCAACGCTTGATGAGTGGTTGCACTCTTCCTATATTATTACCCACTAAATTAGGAAAGGCTTATTTGGGGTAAAACTAGTCGATCAGCGGTGCAGTCGACGGTTCCGTGCCTTTCCCCCTTGAGTTGTCTGATCAAGGGTACCGGTCTAAAACCCCATATAAACCTTACTTTGTTGCACTGTTGCATGCATCATGGTCGAGCCTAGTCGAGCTAAAGTGTCGTCCGCGCGATAGCTTTTAAGATAGCCTTATCTAAAAGTCCACCGGGTTTCCCTAAACCCAAACGGACGCCCTCACGTTCTGTGCATTTATTTGGAGAACTAAATGCTTCCTACTAATTATTGACGATATATAGTCGAGTCTGGTGGGGTAAGGGCCTAACTTTATTTTTTTTGCAGAAAAATGAGGCACGAAATCCCCAGATTCAGCATGGTCTCCAACATCCACCCAATACTGTTGAGTTGGTGGGAAGATATGCATTCTAGCGACAAAGCTATCGTCAAGAAACACTTGGGTAACCTGCCATCTCTTCTGGAAATCCAGCCTAACAAAATGATAATAGAGGCTGCCACCCTGTTCTGGGATCGTGAAAGGCCTGTGTTCCGCTTTGGTAACATCAAAATGACGCCTTTGATAGAAGAGATAAGAGGGCTGGATAACCTAGTATGGGAAACTCCAGGGTTGTTGATTCCTGAGAACCGCACAGGCAAACGTTTCCTCAAAATGATGGGTCTGAAAAAGGACGCGGAATTGGTATGTTTGGAGGATTCGTACATTCCTTTTGACTACTTGTACGAAAGGTATGACTACAGCAAATCATACCGTACCTACCATGACGAGTTTTCTATCACCTCTCTGGGACACGTCTATTAACGAGTGTTCGTGTTTATGGTTTGTTTTTTGGGTTTGATCGTGTTCCGATGAAGAAGGAAAGGATCCATACCAGGCTAGCCATGGTAACTAAGACCATAATGGAAGGTGTAAATGGGCAAGACTTCAGCATTGTGCCCATGATCGTTACAGACATATATCGGGCCTTAGAAAGGTGTCAACAAGGAGCAAAGCATTTTAAAGGTTGCAATTTATTACTTCAACTTTGGCTCATGGAACATCTCTAAAGAGGCGAACACCAACAAGACATTCACCACAGAATGTGGGATGACCACATCGCTTTCCATCACCCAAAGTGAATGAATTATATCCCCGACATGTTCGCTCATCCTGAAAATGCCAAGGGATGGGTTGAGCTTTTCGATAATTTGACTAAAGAGGAGGTTCAATGGATGTTTGAATGGTTTCCGACGTATGAGTTCATCATTCGATCCCGAGACGCATCATTTCTGATACTGATTGGTCTAAGGGGGACATACCTTTACGTCCCTCTTTGGGTTATGAGGCAAGAAGGAAGGAAGCAAGTCATCCCTAGGGTCGAGAAGATAATCCATCTTCGAGCTGACTTTCAAAATAATGACAGTCCTCAAAAGTTCCAAGCTCAGCACCTGTGGCACTGCAAGGTTATGCTTGAGAAAGACACCATCGAGCCAGACATGTATCATGCCGGTTATGCCCCTTTCTATCTGGGTTGGTTAGAAGAGGATTTGGGTGGTCAGAGCAAGCCGGGGTACGTCTGAGGTCACAGGGTTATAGATGAAAGGGCCGAGGCACAAGTCAAATACAACCAACTGCGCAAAAGGATCCGGGAAAATGAGGATGACCACCACAAGATACATGAGTCCAACAAGAAACTGATTGAGGAATAGAAGGCCATGGCTATCAACGCCAACAAAAGGCTGGGGTACGTGGAACGAGGTATAGTCGAGGTGGAAGAAAAGTTCATCAAAAGATTTGAAGATTGTCAAAAGGCTGAGGGAGCTGTAGGGGGATACCCAACCAGAACCTACCTGTTGCTAGGACTTCGCGAGCTGGGAAAAATGTACAAGGAAAGCAAGAATGACAAGTCCGGGGAAGGTCCTTCTGGGACCAAGTAGATATAAGTGTCTTTATTTTTCTATCAATGTAATAAGTCCAATGGCCATTAGTGACTTTTATTTTTCGTCTATTGTTTTGGGATTTGTCCATTTTTCTTATCAATAAAATGAGGCATTTAGCATTCTCCAAATCAATTTGTTGCTAGGCCTACCTCGGGCACAAAGAGGTTCCCAACTTAGGATGCGCTTTACATTTTCGCATTATGTGTTTAAATACCGCAATAATTCTTTTCATAATCCTCACTGACTTGGATACCTTTTGTTTTTATTTTCTTACTCCCCTCCCCAAAGGTTAGTTCGTGCATTCTGGCATCATCAGCCTATCGCACCAGATCCAAGGGGCCTCCACCTACTCTCCTCCTAGTCCTCCTAAGGGCAAAGAAAAAGGCAAAAGTAAGATGGAAGAGTCCAGCGACACCAGAAAGGAGAATATGATTGAACGGGTAGAGGCCACTGATAGCCGAGGTATTCAGGTCCTGCATGAGAACATGTCACCACTTTAACAGAAATTGCTGAAGTTTCAGGAAGAACTCGATCAAGTCCGGAATCTGGCCAACTTGTTATTTTCCCTCAATGTCCCCAACGTCAACCTTCCAAATGCTTAAAACCCCGCACCTCCACAAAATATCCCAAGACAGCAAAATCATCCCGCACCTCACCATCACGCCACTTCCCCAAAGAACCAAACTCTCCTGACGTAGTGCAATGCTTGCCACACCTCAAATAACACTCCACTACTCATCCCAGAACCTCAAAACCCCACAAAGGACCATTTCCACACCTATAAAAATCCCATCTATGTGGAAACCGCGACCGACTCCACTTTGCCTATCCCACAGGCATCCGAGTCTGACGAAAAGGACTTACTTATCAGGAACCTGGCCGAGGAGCTTAGGAAACTGACCAGCCGAGTCCATGGTGTTGAAGGAACCAAGGGAATTGAATTATGAAGACCTTTGTATCCAACCTGATGTCGAACTGATCGAGGGATACTAACCTCCAAAGTTCAAAATGTTTGACGGTACTGGTGATACGAGAGTCCATCTCAGGACCTATTGCGACAAATTGGTTGGCGTGGGAAAGGATGAAAGGAGACGCACTGTCTTGGTACATCAGCCAAGA
Organism: Nicotiana paniculata; assembly: GCA_005239505.1. Taxonomy (NCBI): domain Eukaryota; kingdom Viridiplantae; phylum Streptophyta; class Magnoliopsida; order Solanales; family Solanaceae; genus Nicotiana; species Nicotiana paniculata. The sequence goes on from MDKI01237001.1 coordinate 21,091, forward strand.
CCCCAAGAAATGGTCAACTGGGTAAGAATGGTGTCTGATTTTATGGATAGGTTTAGATTCAACACAGAGAATGCACCATATGTGTTCTACATTCAAAATCTGAAGAAGAAACCCTCAGAAACCTTTCGAGAGTATGCTACTCGCTGGAGGTCCGAAGCCGCTAAAGTCATACCTGCTCTAGAGGAAGAGCAGATGAACAAGTTCTTTGTCCGGGCTCAGGACCCACAGTATTATGAACAGTTAATGATGGTTGAAGGCCACAAGTTCTTTGACATCATCAAATTGGGTTAGCGGATTGAAGAAGGTATTAAAAGAGGTATGGTTACAAATTTTGAAGCCTTGCAAGCCACTAACAAGGCTTTACAGTCCGGTGGTGTGTCTAAGAAGAGAGACGTGTGAGCCGTAATGGTTGCACAAAGAGCCAAGTCCCCACTCAAATACCAAACTTATCCAACACCTCCACTCACATACCAGCCAACCCCAAATTACCAAGCACCCTCACCGAATTACCAAGCTCCACCACCTTCCTACCAAGCTCCACCGCCCACATATCAACCTGTTTCGCCTAGATATTCACAACCCGCTCCTGTCTACTACACTTATAATTCCCAGCCATCCCATTACCAATCACCCTTGCACGCCAAAACTTTCCTAGACCTCGTCCCAATTTTGATCGCCGCCCTCTAAAGCAATACACCGCCATAGCCGAGCCCATTGACCAGCTGTATAAGAAGCTCAAAGCTGCTGGTTATGTCACACCTATCCCTGCTTCCACCCCTGAGAACCCTACTCAGTGGGTTAACCCAAACAAATCCTGTGCATACCATTCCGGCATGAAAGGACTCACTATCGAAGAATGCCGCTCTCTGAAGGACAAAATATAGGCTCTCATTGACAACAGGATTATTGTGGCAAAAGACCTCACTCCAAACGTCCGCGACAATCCTCTACCAGACCATAAGGGTAGAGGTATCCATATGATCGAAATCGAAGATGATTGGGATCCCGAGGGATCAATCGGGTTGATCGCAGAAGGCGATGACCCAAAGAAACTCCAGTCACTCTCAAACGGATCATAGTCCAGATTCAACCATCTAAGGACGCTGAGGTGAATATGTCTATACCATTCGAGTTTAAAGCAGCGCCACCTGCAAAGTCACTAGTGCCGATTGAAGTTGAGTTTGTATCTCCAGCAAATGCACTAGTACCATTCGAGGTCGCAGTCTTGCCAACCCGAACACACATTCCATTTGAAGTAAGGATGGCTGCACCAATTCCGGTGGAAATGTCAAAAACGCTACCCTTCTATTCAAACGCTATCCCTTGGGACTACACAGCCGAGGTGAGAAGGAAAGGCAAGGTCAGGTCTGAGGAAGCAGTTGCAGCACAGGGTATGACGAGAACTGGTAGGATCTACACCCCTGAGCATCTGGATGAGTCAAGCAAGCAGGCTGCCAACCGGCCTCCCTTTATCGAAACGGGTCCCGATGACCTTTGGAGAAAGGTACAGGCTAAGGAGTATTCATTCATCGACCAGTTGAACAAGACACCGGCACATATATCCATCCTCTCTCTGCTGCAGAATTCCAAACACACAGAAATGCTTTGTTGAAAGTGTTGACTGAAACATATGTGCCAAAAAACATCACTAGCGGGGAAATAGCCAATATGGTAGGCCAGGTACTGGCGAGTCATAAAATCACTTTTCATGAGGACGAGCTACCACCTGAAGGATTGGGGCACAAAAAAGCGCTGCATAACCGTGCAATGCGAAGATCATTTCATCACAAAAATCTTGATCGATAGAGGTTCCAGTCTTAACATATGTCCGTTGATAACACTCAAGAAATTGGTCAAAGGGATACATGAGATAAGGGATGGAGCGATCAATGTGAAAGCCTTCGACGATTCTCAGAGGTCCACCATGGGGGAGATCAGTCTATGTCTACAGATGGGACCGACTTGGTTCGAAGTAGATTTCCAGGTGATAGATGTGCCAGCATCCTACAACCTGTTGTTGGGACGACCCTGGATTCATGCTGCTGGGGACGTAGCGTCAATGCTACATCAGGCGGTAAAGTTCGAGTGGAACCACCAAGAGGTGATTATTCATGGTGACGGTAGCAACCCCATTTATAGTCGTCAAACTATTCCGGTGATTGACGGAAAAAGGAAGATAGGCGAGGGAACTTACCACCATATTGAGCGGGTCAATGCTATCGACAGGGACAAGTGGTGGGATAGTAAGATTGAGAGCATCCTGAACTGGAGAGGATATGAGCCAGGCAAAGGGCTCGGTAAGAACCTCCAAGGGATCATGAAGCCCATAAAGCTCAAGGAACATGGCACCACTTTTGGTCTGGGGTATAAGTACACTTGGCAGGAATTCAACGACTGGTCTCCACCTTGGCGCGGTCCCTATTACTCTTTGGAGCAGCCGATACCTCATCTTGAGCAGACTTTCAAGTAGGCCGACACTATTTACGGATCAGACGAGGAAGAAGCACTTGCAGGGATGATGAGTTTGTTCCTAGAGGACAAAGATATGGATTGCTATGTTGTTCTCGAGGAAGTGGGGGAGGAAGGCCCTTCCATACAGACTGTAAGCAAGGGGACATATCTTAAGGACTGGTCTATCAAGACGACCAAAGCCCGACGAGCATCGGGGTAGCAAGGCTAAAACAAGAATTATTTACTGTTTTATTTACTAAATGATTTTCCTTTCCCTGCATTTTTCAATTTTTGCAATAAAGATCTTTAATGTTCAAAAATGTTATTCAATCCATCAAAGCATATTCTAAATTTCTCTTATGAATCCGATATGTATTGCTATTGTTTTCTCTCATTACTTTATTATACAACACTACTATTACTTGTCTTGATGAACCGATGACTGTGACATTCAATGAGACAACGCAGCAAACGGACATTGATTCAGATGAAGACGATATACCTGGCGAGATTATCAAAGAAGTTGAGAACTTTGAGAACAGACCTAAGTCCAGCCTGGACGAGACTGAAGTTATCAACCTGGGAGATTCAGAAAACGTCAAGGAGACTCGCATCAACATTCATTTATCACCATCAGAAAAGAAAGAATACACAGAGTTTCTAAAAGAGTATGAGGACGTATTTGCATGGTCGTATGATGACATGACTGGTCTAAGTACGTCTATTATGTCTCACAAACTGGCAACCAATTCAATGTGTCCACCGGTGAAACAAAAGCTCAGAAAGTTCAAACCCGACATGAGTTTGAAGATCAAAGAAGAAGTTACCAAGCAGATCAACACCAAAGTTCTCCGGGTAGTGGAGTACCCGAAATGGTTAGCCAACATTGTACCTGTGCCAAAGAAGGACGGGAAGGTCAAAGTCTGCGTCGGCTACCGGGATCTCAACCGGCCCAGTCAGAAAGACGACTTCCCCTTGACAACTGCACCAAGCATGAATTGCAGTCCTTCGTGGATTGCTTCGCTGGTTATCACCAGATTTGGATGTATGAGGAAGATGCTGGGAAAACAACGTTCATTACGCCGTGAGGAGTGTATTGTTACAAGATGATGCCATTCAGCCTAAAGAATGCAGGGGCCGCCTACATGAGGGCCATGAACACCATATTCCATGACATAATTCACAATGAGATCGAGGTGTACATGGGTGATTTCATTATCAAATCAAAGAAAGCTGCTGATCACATGGAGAATTTGTGGAAGTTCTTCAATAGATTGCAAAAATACAATCTGAAACTAAACCCCGCGAAGTGTGCATTCGGGGTTCCTGCTGGGAGGGTTCTGGGGTTTATTGTAAGACACTGGGGAATAGAATTGGATCCGTCAAAACTCAAAGCCATTCAAGAGCTACCACCACCAAGGAACAAGAAAGATGTGATGAGTTTTTTGGGGAGGCTTAATTACATCAGCCAGTTTATAGCACAGTCTACAGTCATGGGTGAATCAATCTTTAAGATGCTGAAGAAGGATGCTGCGACCAAGTGGACCGATGATTGTCAAAAGGCTTTCCACAGAATCAAGGAATATTTGTCAACACCGCCACTCCTAGTACTGCCCGAGCCAGGAAGACCTTTGTTACTCTATCTTGCAGTGTTAGATGGAGCTTTCGGCTGCGTTCTGGGGCAGTACGATAAAACAGGAAGGAAGGAACAAGCTATTTATTACCTCAGCAAGAATTTCACTCCATATGAGGCCCGGTATTCTCTATTAGAGCGTACCTGTTATGATCTAACTTGGGTCTCCCAAAAGATGAGGCATTACTTCTGTGCCTACACAACATATCTCATATCAAGAATTGATCCATTAAAGTATATTTTCCAGAAGCCCATGCCTACTGACAAGCTAGCCAAGTGGAAAATCCTACTGAGAGAATTCGACATTGTTTACATGACTCAGAAGGCAGTTAAAGGACAAGCTCTGGCAGACCATCTTGCTGAGAATCCCGTAGACGGAGGGTACGAACCCCTGAAAACATATTTTCCTGATGAGGAGGTATCATTCATAGGAGAAGACATTGCAGAATCCTATGATGGTTGGAGGATGTTCTTTGATGGAGCGGCAAACTTCAAAGGAGTCGGTATTGGAGCAGTCCTAGTATCAGAGACTTGTCAGCATTATCCGATATCCTCCAAACTCAGGTTCCCTTGCACCAACAACATGGCCGAATATGAAGCGTGCATCTTGGGGCTCAATATGGCCATTGGCATGAACGTCCAGGAACTGTTAGTGATCAGTGATTTAGACTTATTGGTACATCAGGTACAAGGAGAATGGGAAACAAAGAATTCAAAGATACTGCCGTATCTGCACCACGTATAGGAATTAAGAAAGAGGTTCACAAAGATAGAGTTCCGGCATGTCCCCAGAATCCAGAATGAGTTCGCCGACGCATTAGCTACTTTGTCCTCAATGATCCAGCTTCCGGACACGAATTTCATTGAACCTATTCCTATAAAGATCCATAATCAGCCAACTTACTGTGCCCATGTCGAAGAAGAAGCAGACGGAAATCCTTGGTTTCATGACATCGATGAGTACTTGGCAAAAGGAGAATACCCCGAGCTTGCAAATTCCACCCAGAAACGCACACTTCGGAGATTGTCCAACAATTTCTTCCACAGCGGAGGAATCCTGTATAAGAGGACTCCCGATTTGGGGTTATTAAGGTGTGTCGACGCAAAATAAGCATCAAAATTGTTGGAAGAAATTCATGCTGGGACCTGTGGCCCATATATGAACGGTTTTGTTCTAGCCAAGAAGATACTCCGAGCTGGTTACTTTTGGATGACTATGGAAACGGACTGCATCCAATATGTTCGGAAGTGCCACCGCTGCCTAGATACATGAGGATATGATAAAGGTGCCTCAAAGTGAGCTCAATGAAACCAGCTCACCATGGCCGTTCGCCGCTTGGGGTATGGACGTTATTGGACCAATCGAGCCTGCCCCCTCCAATGGCCACAGGTTCATTTTGGTCGCCATTGATTACTTCACTAAATGGGTCGAAGCAGCCTCCTACAAAGCAGTTACTAAGAAAGTCGTGGCCGACTTTCTCCGCGACCACATTGTTTGTCGATTCGGAGTTCCAGAGTCAATCATCACCGACAATGGTTCTAATCTCAAGATTGACTCGATGAAAGCTATGTGTGAAACTTTCAAGATCAAACACAAGAATTCCACAACATACAGACCTCGGATGAATGGAGCCGTAGAGGCCGCTAACAAAAACATCAAGAAGATACTACAGAAGATGATAGAAAGGCACAAGCAATGGCATGAAAATTTATCATTCGCCTTATTGGGATACCGCATCACTGTCCGCACATCAACAAGGGTAACTCCCTATATGCTAGTTTATGGTACAAAGGCTGTAATTCCTGCCGAAGTGGAGATTCCATCACTAAGAATTATACAGGAAGCTGAGCTCAGCGATGCAGAGTGGGTAAGAAGCCGTTATGAGCAACTAGCCCTCATAGACGGGAAGAGAATGAATGCAGTATGTCATGGTCAACTGTATTAGAACAGAATGGCCAGGGCCTTCAATAAGAAAGTCAAGCCGAGATGATTCACACCAGGGCAACTGGTGTTAAAGAAAATCTTTCCGCATCAAGATGAAGCCAAGGGGAAGTTCTCTCATAACTGGCAAGGTCCGTACATGGTTCACATAGTGCTGACAGGAGGAGCACTCATACTTGCAGAAATGGACGGAGAAGTTTGGACGAAACCGATCAATTCAGATGCAGTCAAGCGCTACTATGTGTAATATTTATGCTTTCTCAGTGATGTAATTTGAACTACGCCTGACCTGATTCCCGTTTAAGAGGGGATACATAGGCAGCCCTATGGGTTCGGTCACAATTCAATAAAAATCTATTTTTCCCCGCAATTGGAAACTGGGGAAGAATTTTGAGGAGGACCCTCAAAATTCCGAAGCGAGTAGAAGTCCACAAGTATTCACCCAGCCAACTGGGGCAGAATTTTAAGGAGGACCCTCAAAATTCTGAAGCAAGTTCAGCCAATCACTGCGCGAGCAGCAGTCAGAGGTGTCCACCCATCAAACTGGGGCAGAATTTTGAGGAGGACCCTCAAAATTCCACAGTAGAAGAGGTCGCAATGTCTCAAGTCGTGTCATTCGTCGGTTCATCTAAAAAACTATTTTCGATTATATATTACAAAATCATGCATATTTATCTTTTTTTTCTCTGAAGCAGTTTGTTTAGCGAAAGCTACCCCAATGATACATACAATATCATCATGATCAAGCAAACGAGCCAAGCAGAGCCAGCAGGAATGCGAACTAACCTTTCCCCTTTACAAAACTCACGATCTTTCTTTGGATGCAGGCACAAAATTGCAAAAGCCCCGAAACATATTATCCGCTCAAAGGACAGACATTATTCCTCAAACTCGTCATGCCAACATTTATTATCAGCATAAACGATACTTCATTATCACAATGCTCTACCGCAATTTAACACCAGCTAAGAATTTCTGTTGTCCTTCCTTAATTATTGCATAAGGCTACCATTCTGCCTTCCGAGGTTAAACGTTGTCTCTATCTGCATTCGCATATTTCCTAAGGCTACCTTTCTGCCTTCCGAGGTTAAACACTACCTCCATCTGCATTCGCATCTTGCATAAGGCTACCTTTCTGCCTTCCGAGGTTAAACACTACCTCCATCTGCATTCGCATCTTGCATAAGGCTACCGTTCTGACTATCGAGACTAAACGCTGTCTCCGTCTGCTTTCGCATATTGCATAAAGCTACTGTTCTACCTTCCGAGACTAAATGCTGTCTCCATCTGCATTTGCATATTGCATAAGGCTACCTTTCTACCTTCCGAGGTTAAACGCTACCTCCATCTGCATTCACATATATCATAAGGCTACCTTTCTGCCTTCCAAGACTAAATGCTGTCTCCATCTGCATTTGCATATTGCATAAGGCTACCTTTCTACCTTCCGAGGTTAAACGCTACCTCCATCTGCATTCACATATATCATAAGGCTACCTTTCTGCCTTCCAAGACTAAATGCTGTCTCCATCTGCATTCGCATCTTGCATAAGGCTACCATTCTGCCTTCCGAGACTAAACGTTGTCTCCATATGCATTCACATCTTGCATAAGGCTACCATTCTGCCTTCCGAGACTAAACGTTGTCTCCATATGCATTCACATCTTGCATAAGGCTACCTTTCTGCCTTCCAAGACTAAACTCTGTCTCCATCTGCATTCACATCTTGCATAAGGCAACCATTCTGCCTTCCGAGGTTAAACGTTACCTCCATTTACTTCTCAAAAACAACCAATGCCTCTAGCCTTATTTACTGCGCTTTCCTTTTGGACTAAGCTCTTCCCTTTAATTTGCAAGACTAAACTCTGCCTTGTCAGCATCATACTATTGCATCTTCATGGGCTGAAATATCGCCAACTTATCCAAAGGCGTCATCGTTCGGAGGCACCATCTTCATGGCCCGAGAACACCATGTCATGGCCTGAGGATCTTTTTTATCAGTTTGTATATCATTATTCAAAGGCATCATGGTTCGGAGGCATTATCTTCATGGCCCGAGAACATCATTTCATGGCCTGCGAATCCTGCATCAAGAAATTCATGGCCCAGGACATCATGGTCTAAAGACATCATCCTTAACCGTCCAAAGACAACATTCATAGTCCAACGTGAATTTGCATCATGTTTAAATTACGCACAATATATGCTTGTATTATTTATTTGCAGGTAATCCGGCAAGCAAACTACCATCCCGGCAGGAGCGGTCCCGCCCCAGTTCTCCTAACAACTCCGTAAGCCGTTTGTTTACCTAACCCTACACTTTGCGTCCATTCTTGTAAAACTTCATCGGTATACTTCGCCGATGACTCCTGAACTACATACGGCCTGATTCCTGTAAAACCAGGGATATGTAGGCAACTCAGAAACCAGGGTACGACCTAAATCTCTCCAAACTATTTCAGTTGGTCAAAATTGGCCATCATATCTTTACCCGACAACTCTTTCATCCTTCCCAGGTAAAGAGGGGCAGCTGTTGATACCCAATTTTTCCTCAAATTATTTTTAACTTGCATATATACCTTCAAAATCAGGTTTTCGTAACAATTGGTATTTTTCTATAATTTTACCATATTTTTATTAATTTATTTTAATTCATCCAGTGTTTTCATTTCTAATAATTAATTATAAATTACATTACAAATGATTTCAAAAACATTTTTTGACTTAATATATTATTTTTAATCCTATTGAGACCAAATTATTTCACAATTAGCCAAATTGACACTCTTTGGCCGTAGTTGCAATAACTTTGCAATTATAGCCTAATCATGTGTTTTATGCTATTTTTATCTATTAATTAGTCATTTTATATTTTAAATACTAATTAATCATTTTAATTTATCTTCTAAGCATCAATTTTATTTTTTCATAATTATCAGCTATTTTTATAAATTGTTTTAGCTAATTTAAGTGGTTATTTAACAATTAGCCACCATTATTTCAATTTTAGCCTAAAATTGGCCTAATTCCTAACCCAATTGAAATAACCCAACAGACCCAAGGCCAATTCCTATACTACCCGGCCCAACCCCAAACCAATCTGAGCCGTTGATCAATTAGATCAATGACCCAGATTTTTGTTACCTTAATTAACCTAGACTAACCCCCCGACCCATCTCATTCTCACCAGTCCCTCATCTCTCTAACTCTCTCTCTCTCTCTCTCTAGTCTCTTCGAGAGACTTCCTATCTCTTCAGATTCCGATGGAACTCTTCATCTTCTCCTGCCATCCCTTCGCCGGAAACCTCGAAACCTTCACTACCCTTTGCCTCCTATGGTTTCCTTATGCCGGTAATGTCATCCCTAAGGCCCTCGAGGGGCGAGGACCCATCTGTTCACACCCATGGTGTTCCTGCTTACCCTACGCCTTCAAGGCTTAGATTTCGAGTGAGGTCTGTGACCTTTGAGGCTGAGCTAGTGACATTTGAGGTTCTTCTCATCTTCTTTGAGGTTTTCTTCGAAACCCTAAGGTTTGAAACTTCCGATTCCTTCAGATCTACAATAGATCTATGCATATTACGAGTTATTATGATATTTCCTTTAAAGATCTTCTATTTTTTTCTAAACGGTTCTTCACTTTTAATTAGGGTTCCGAAACCCTTTTTCAAAATGGTTTTCTTTGTCGATTTTTTAACACTGTCTCATGATTTTCCCTCACAATTTTCATTATTAAAACACTTTCCTTGTGGTGTGGTCAGTACATGTATTCGATTGTCACGAATGGCTTGAATTTCTGGTGATATTACTCTGTTTTCCTATTAGGGTTTATGACTCTTCGTCTCTTTTGTGTGTATTATGTCTACTCTGTTGATTCGTACTAGTATCTGTGTAAAACCCTAATTTTTTAGAAATAAAAACCTGAAAACTACTGGTTTGCCTGCGTGTTCGCATATGTGCTTATGTTTCATTGATCTTTACCCTATGTTGTTTGTCTTTGGTTCTTCTTGCCTCTCTGACTCACATGATTCCTAATTTCATATACTAGGGTTTCTGTGTTCTTGCTTAATAACCTTGGTGTTTCATGTTGATTCTCTTCAATTAATATTATGCTTGCTCGAGTCCTTGATTCTGTGTTACATGTCACTCAATTGTTACCTGACTTATAGCTTTGATTATAATGTGGTCATTCTTACTATACATAAGAGTCTCTATTCACTAGTTGTTTGAATTTCTGATTCACTATGATTCGAAAAGCCCTACTGATCTCTCATGAGATCTTCTTCTGATTTCCAACCCCTAATTTGTTTTTCTTACCTTGATTTGTTACTGTGATTGATATTACTTCCTTAATTGATATTTTTCCGAACCTAGTCTCAATTGCTTGCTTGATTTGGTCTGAAATTATTTTCTTACATGTCTTATGCATGGTAACTTTCCTTAATTATTCTTACCTGCTAGCCATTTGAGTTCAACCTTCAATTAAGGGATACTTAATTTCTTGTCATGAACACTGTTTTACCTCCTTTCCTTATTTGTTACTTACCCCGTTTGAATAACTCCTTAATTCAAGGGAGTACTTGGGCTGGTTATGCCCTGATTGGTTCCCAATCCCTTAATTATGGCTAATTTGATTCCTACCCTTATTTTCACCTAGTTTTCAACTATATATATATATATACTCTATTCATTCCATGGCAGACACACACATGAACTAATTTGTTCAACTCTCTCTGTATCTCACAATAAAAAAAACTCTCTGCTCTCTCTCTCTTCTGTGCTAGTTACTACTATTCTAAGTTAGCCGGCTGCAAGCCAAGGCTAACTATTGCGCATCTCCTACTTCCTGTTTGTGTTACTGCTTTCTTCACTTCACTGGTATGTTCTAATTTAGATTTTAGTTCTCAAACCAACATGTTTCTATTACTGTTGCAATTCATTGTGTTTCTAATTTGCTTTTACTTATTATTTTGTTATTCAACATGTAACTAGGATCTTGAACTCCCTTCTGCCTGTTAAGTTTATGCTTTACTTGTCCATGACCAGCATGTTTCTGTATACTTAGCACCTGCTTCTCATGTGAATCTCCATGCCTATGACTGGTACATTAGTTTAATCATGCTCTTAGTTGTTTGATGTTAATCTAATCTGGTACTTTACTGTACCCCTGATCCTATGAACCCTTAGAAGCTTCTGATTGCATTCCTATAAGTGTTTCTGCCTGCTACATGTTTGACCTCACATGCTCTGTATTTGTCCCTCAAATCCCATTACCCCTGCTTGTGATTGTTGGACTATCCCAGGTCCTTTGTGTGATGTTGAATGTCACGACCTGAAATCCCACCTTCAGGCCGTGATGGCGCCTAACGTTGCACCCGCTAGGCAAGACAACATGTTAATTGATTGATTTATTAACAAGTGAAAATAACAAACACTAACTAGATAGTAGAGATAAAGTGTAGAAGCATTAACATAAGTCTAAATGACAATAGCTAATAACGAAGAAATCCTTTTAAGTACAAACCCATAAGTGGAGTCACAACCTCACGAACCAGTCTAAGATTTGACTAAAAACAACAGTTTTAAAATAAATTGATGTATCTGTCTGGAAAACACATAAATGACAGAATGAAAGATAGATAGGGACGCCGAGATCCACGAACGCCATGCGGAACTACCTCAGTGTCGTCTGGAATGGACTGAAGGACACTCCCACTAGTGAGGTCCACTGGGTTCGGCTGCGTAATCTGCATAACATAAAGAAGTGCATGTGTAGCATTAGTACAACCGACCCCATGTACTGAGTAAGTTCCAAGACTAACCTCGGCAATGTAGTGACGAGGCTAGGACACGACAACAAATTGTACCTGTGCAGTTCAATAGTATAGCAGAAAATAAACAAGAATATAGTTACGGGGAAGAACATGCTGGGGATAAGAGGGGCAACAATTTCTAAAACAGTAGAATAAATTTCTAACGGAAATGTAGAAGTGAAACAGGAAATATCAGCCCGAACAAGTATAATAGACAGGGGAAAACACGACATGAACCCTCATGTATAACCTCAAAATCACACGACAAGGAATGTCCCCTCGCGCATAAACAATAATGACTCGGCATGGAATGTCCACTCGTGCATCAATAATAATCAATCGGCACGAAATTTCCCCTTGCGTATAAATAATAATCAATCGGCACAGAATGTCCCCTCGCGCATAAATAATAATCAATCGGCACGGTATGTTCCCTCGTGCATAAATATAATCAATCAGCACGGTATGTTCCCTCGTGCATAAATATAATCAATCGGCACGGAATGTTCCCTCCTACATAAATAATAATCATCGGCACAGAATGTTCCTTCGTGCATAATAATAATCATCGACACGGAATGTTCCTTCGTGCATAAATAATAATCATCGGCACGAAATGTTCCTTCGTGCATAAATAATAATCACTCAGCATGGAATGTTCCTTCGTGCATGATGAGTGTAAAATCAACAATTGATGTGAAAGTTTAACAATACGACATTTCAAATGTACAGATATAATCAACAAAATTCTACTGTCTCGGCAAGGGACTCAGCTATAACCAATCTCACTCAGAGGTATAATGTCAACAGTAAAAATCCTCGACCGAACACATAATAAATAATTTTCTACGTCATGAAGTAACCTCAAGGTACCACTTCCAAGGTTCCCAATAATTCACAACACAGAGAATATCAAAGAACATTAAATAATTCATCAAAATTTGACTCACGGGCATGCTTGACCACAACATATAGGTACCCGTCACCTCACCTATAAGTTGGACATGAATTACACATAGCAAATAAGACTCTATACCTAATCCCTCAAGCTAAGGTTAGGCCAAACACTTACCTCGCCTCCAAGAATGCAAGTCAAGCCTCAATCACGGCCTTCCCTCTTGAATCCGACTCCGAAACGATAATATCTAGAAATGATTGACTTAATAACATAAATAATTATTCAATAACTCAATCCCAAATCCTAATTATACATTTCCCATAATTCTTCCAAAAATACCAAAATTCGACCCCGGGCCTGCTTGGTCCAAACTCGAGGTTCGGACCAAAACCCGATAACCCATTCCCCCATGAACCCGAATATACAATTTGTTTTGAAATCCGACCCCAAAATGAGGTTGAATTCCCAAAATTTCCAAAAGCCCTAACTCTACCCAAAACCCCCAATTTTTACCCTTGATTCCATGTTTTTAGACCTAGAATTTAGTGATTGATGAAGGAAAATGGAAGAAACAAGAGTTAAGATTACTTACCTAAGTGGTTATGGAGGAAGAGTAGCTTGGAAATCGGTTATGGGGTTTGGAAAAGAAGGAGATGGTGCAAAAATATGAAAATCCCGTAATGGGTATTCTATTTTTTAGCATTTAAATAACTGGGCGAAAATGGCAATCGCGATCGCGACATGTGCCCTGCGATCGGGGAGGGTACTGGCCTTAGACTTACGCGATCGCGAAGTGAAGGTTGCGATCGCAGAAAAACCGGGCATGGACCCACACGATCGCGAACGAAAGAACGCGTTGCTACCCAGCCCCCAACCCCACAGGAGACTTACGCGATCGCAAACATAGGGGTGTGTTCGCGTAGAGGTAAACCCTAAGGCTCCGCGTTCGCACTCAGCTCTTTGCGATCGGGCAAAGAAAATTGACTCTCTTCCCAAAATGAACATCGCGATCGCGTGCGATACACCGCGATCACAGAGAACGAAATAGCTGGACACCAGATACAACCTAAAACACCAGAAATTTCCTAAGTTTAACACCCCGACACCTACCCGAAACTCAACCGAGCCCTCGGGGCTCAAAACCAAATATACACACGACTTCAAAATCATCCTACGAACTTATTCGAGTAATATAACCACCAGAATAACATCAAAAACAATGAATTAAACTCCAAAATCTATAGAATTTTCTCAATCTTCATAAACTTCTAAATTTTCCAATTTTGATCCGAAACACGTCAAACCAAGTCCGTTTCTTACCAAATTTTACAGATAACTCACATAACACATATTGAACCTGTTCTGTTCGAAACCATAATACGGGCTCGGTAACACAGATTTCACATCAAAGTTCATTTTCAAAAGTCTTTCTTAATTTCAGAAAATAATTTTCTTTAAAAATTCATTTCTCGGACTTGGGACCTCGGAATTCGATTCTGGGCATATGCCCAGGTCCCATATTTTCCTACGGACCCTCCGGGACCGTCAAATCATGGGCCTGGGTCCGTTTACCAAAAATGGTTACCAAAGTTAACTTTATTTCATTAATTATCATCAATTCAACTATTTAACATATTTCCACATAAAATCTTCCCGGCTACGCGCCTAGGCTGCGCACACACATCGAGGTGAGATTAACGGAGGCTTTCGGGGCCTCGAAACACAGTTTTGCTAAATTTACACAGGATGACCTTTTGGGTCATCACAATCTTCACCTCTAAAACAACCATTCGTCCTCGAACGAACATAGAAAAGTACCTGAATCGGGGAAAAAGGTGGGGATATCGGCTCCGCATATCGGGCTTGGACTCCCAAGTAGCTTCCTCAACAGGCTAACCTCTCCACTGAACACGAACTAAAGGATAACTCTTCGATCTCAACTATCGTGCCTGCTGGTCTAATATGGCTATTGGCTCCTCCTCATAAGACAAATCCTTGTCCAACTGGACACCACTGAAGTCAAGTACATGATATGGATCCGCAATATACCTCCGGAGCATAGATACGTGAAATACTGGATGCACGACTGACAAACTAAGTGGCAAGGCAAGTTTGTAGGCCACCTCTCCTACCTTATCCAGAATCTCAAATAGACCAATGCACCTAGGGCTCAACTTTCCCTTCTTTCCAAATCTCATCACGCCCTTCATGGGCGACACCCGAAGAAATACCCGGTCGGCTATCATAAATGCCAAATCTCGAACTCTGCAATCCGCATAACTTTTCTGCCTGGACTGAGCTGTACGAAGTCTATCCTGAATGATCTTCACCTTGTCCAAGGCATCCTGGACTAACTCAGAACCCAACAATCTGGCCTCTCCCGGCTCAAACCATCCGACTGGAGACCGACACGGTTTACCATACAACGCCTCATACGGAGCCATCTGAATGCTCGACTGATAGCTGTTGTTGTAGGAAAACTCAGATAAAGGCAAAAACTGGTCCCATGAACCACCAAAGTCAATGACACAAGCTCGCAACATATCCTCCAAAATCTGAATAGTACGGTCGGACTGCCTGTCCGTCTGAGGATGAAATGCGGTGCTCAAATCAATCTGTGTGCCCAACTCTCACTGAAATACTCTCCAGAAATGAGAGGTAAACTGAGTAACTCGGTCTAGAATGGATATGGGCACACCATGTAGTCTAACAATCTCTCTCATATAGATCCTTGCCAACTTCTCTGCTGAATACGAAACTGATACTGGGATGAAGTGCGCTGACTTGGTCAGCTTATCCACAATGACCCATACTGCATCAAACATCCTCTGAGTCAGTGGGAGTCCAACTACAAATTCCATGGTTATACGCTCCCACTTCCATTCGGGAAGCTGAATCTGCTGCATCAAACCACAGGGTCTCTGGTGCTCGTACTTAACCTGCTGACAGTTCAAGCACCAACCTACATAAGCTACAATATCCTTCTTCATCCTCTACCACCAATAGTGCTGCCGCAAGTCCTGGTACATCTTTGCGGCGCCTGCATGAATAGAATATCGGGAACTATGGGCCTCCTGAAGTATCAACTCATGAATACCATCCATATCAGGTACACAAATTCGACCTTGCATCCTCAAAACTCCCTCATCATCAACCGTAACCTGCTTGGCATCTCCGTGCCTGACTCTATCTCTAAGAACACATAAATGGCGATCATCATACTGCCTGGCCCAAATACGGTCATACAATGAAGAATGGGCCATGGTATGGGCCAAACACTGCCAGTCTCATAAACCTCCAATCTCACAAATCGGTTGGCTAACCTCAACATCCAAAGCAAGGGGTCGCTCTCCGACTGATAAAATGGCAAGACTACCCATACTGGCCGACTTCCGACTCAAAGCATCGGCCACCACATTGGCCTTCCCCGGATGATAAAAAATGGTAATATCATAATCCTTCAGCAACTCTAACCATCACCTTTGCCTCATGTTCAACTCCTTCTGCTTGAATAGATACTATAAGCTCTTATAATCAGTGAAAACCTCACATGGAACACCATATAGATAATGCCTCCAAATCTTCAATGCATGCACAATCGCTGCTAAGTCCAAGTCATGAACTGGATAGATCTTCTCATGAACCTTCAACTGACGAGAAGCATAGGCTATAACCTTGCCATCCTGCATCAACACTGCACCAAGCCCAACCCGTGAAGCATCACAATACACGGTATACGATCCTGAAACTGTGGGCCAAACTAAAACTAGTGTCGTGGTCAAGGCTGTCTTGAGCTTCTGAAAGCTCGCCTCACACTCATCAGACCACCTGAACTGAACACTCTTCTGAGTCAAACTGGTCATCGGGGCTGCAATGGATGAAAAGCCCTCCACAAACCGGCGATAATAACCTGCTAAGCCCAAGAAACTCTGGATCTCTATAGCTGAGGTGGGTCTAGGCCAATCTCTGACTGCTGAAATCTTCTTGGGATCCACTTGAACACCCTCTAACAATACCACATGTCCTAGAAATGCAACTGAACTCAACCAGAACTCACACTTGGAAATTTTTTCATACAACTGACTATCCCTCAAAGTCTAGAGGACGACTCTAAGGTGCTGCTCATGCTCCTCTCGGCTGCGAGAGTATATCAATATATCATTAGTGAAGACAATCAGAAATGAGTCTAAATAAGGCCTGAACACTCGGTGCATCAACTCCATAAAAGCAGCGGGGGCATTTGTCAGCCCAAATGACATCGCCAATAACTCATAGTGCCCATAACGAGTGCGAAAGGCGGTCTTAGGGACATCAAACACCCTAATCCTCAGCTGATAGTAACCAGATCTCAAGTCAATCTTGGAAAAAACTGAAGCACCCTGAAGCTGGTCGAATAAATCATCAATCCTCGGCAAAGGATAATTGTTCTTAATAGTAAACTTATTCAACTGCCGGTAGTCAATACACATCCTCATCGAGCCATCTTTATTCTTGAAAAACAATACTGGGGAACCCCAAGGAGAAACACTAGGCCTAATGAAGCCTTTATCCAACAAATACTGCAACTGATCCTTCAACTCCTTCAACTCTAGCGGGGCCATACGATACGACAGAGTAGAAATAGGCTGGGTGCCCGGAGCTAACTCAATACAAAAATCAATATCCCTGTCGGGTGGCATACCCGACAGGTCAG
Source organism: Nicotiana paniculata (assembly GCA_005239505.1). Taxonomy (NCBI): domain Eukaryota; kingdom Viridiplantae; phylum Streptophyta; class Magnoliopsida; order Solanales; family Solanaceae; genus Nicotiana; species Nicotiana paniculata. The sequence continues at coordinate 38,519 of MDKI01237001.1, forward strand.
CAGGGAATACCTCTAGAAACTCACGAACCACGAGCACAAACTCCAGGGAAGGAACCTTGGCGCTAGAATCACGAATATAGGTCAGATAGGCCAAACAACCCTTCTCGGTCATGCTCCGAGCCTTAATATAAGGAATAACTCTACTAGAGGAATGACTAGGAGTCCCCCTCCACTCCAAACGAGGCACCCCTGGCAAGGACAAGGTCACTGTCTTGGCATGACAGTCCAAAATAGCATAATAGAGGGATAACCAATCCATCCCCAATATAACATCAAAGTCAACCATATCAAGGAGAAAAAATCAACCTGAGTCTTCTGACCACAAATAGCTACTAGACAAGCACGGTAGACTCGATATACCACTATAGAATCACCCACCGGTGTAGACACATGCACAACAGTATTCAAGGAATCACAGGGCATAATCAAATAAGATCAAAATATGAATACACATAGGAGAATGTAGAACCCGGATCCAATAACATCGAAGCCTCTCAGCTGCAAATTGAAACCCTACCTGTAATAACTGCATTAGAAGCCTCAGCATCAGGCTTAGCATGAAAAGCATAGCATCGGGGCTGAGCCCCTCCAACCTGATCATCTCTGGGTCGACCTACTACGGCCTGACCTCTACCTTTCGTGGCATGTACTCCACCTCTATGAGTCTGACCTCTACCTCTGGCACCAGGGCCGCCACCCCGAGCTGGTTGAGGGGTTGGGGGTGCGCCTGATGCAGGAACTATGGCACGAGAATCCTGATACTAATTACCACCAGAACCTCGGAGGAAAAACCCTGGAAATATGCCCCAATACATCGCAGAATAACAAGGCCTCTGCTGATGTGGCTGCTGACTCTGGAACTGGCCCTGTCAACCTTGATAACCACCCTGGAAGCTCTGAAGCGGTGGTGACTGATAGGTGCTGGTGGTGCACTAATAGGAGCTGGCGGTGCACTGTGAGCTACCTGAAGTGCCGACTGATAGGGTCTGGGAGGATGACCTCTGCCGAAAGAATCCCTACCCCCAGATGAGGCTCCACTGAATCGACCGAAGTGACGGGGCCTCTTGTCAGCCCCCTGACCACCACCCTTTGACATAATCATCTCAATCCTCCTGGCCACATTGGCCGCATCCTGGAAGGAAATATCGGTACCTGACTCCTTGGCCATCTGAAGCCTGATGGGCTGAGCCAAACTCTCAATAAACCTCCTCACTCTCTCACGATCAGTGGGGAGTATCATAATATCATGCCGAGATAGAGTGATGAACCTGGTCTCATACTGAGTGACAGACATAGATCCCTGCTGGAGGCGCTCAAGCTGCCTCCAAAGATCCTCCCTATGACTAACTGAAAGGAACTTCCCCACGAATAACTCGGAGAACTGAGCCCAAGTCAATGGTGCAGACCCTGCTGGCCTGTTCAAGCAATAGTCTCTCCACCAAGTCTTGGCGGAACCCGAAAGACGAAAAGTAGCAAAATCAACTCCATTGGACTCTACTATGCCCATGTTCTGAAGAACCTCATGACAACTGTCCAAATAATCCTGGGGATCCTATAATGGTGCACCAGTAAATGTAGTAGTGAATAACTTGGTGAATCTATCCAATATCCATAAAGCATCTGCTGATATAGCTGCTCCCTCAACTGCCAGGGCCACATTGCCCAGCTGAGCTACTCCGGCCGTCTGAGGTGCCGGAGTCTGGAACTGAGGAGCTAGCTGCTCTGGAATACGAGTACTGGGAGTCTGGGTCCCTCCCCTAGCCTGAGAGACGACTGGTGCAGTCAGAAGAAGACCGGCCTGAGCCACACTCTCCATGAGTCCCACTAAGAAGACTAGAGCGTCCTGAAGCACCAGGGTGGGAATGAACCCCTCTGGGACCTGAGCAGGTCCAACTGGAACTGTATGAGTAGGAACCTCACCGGCAAAGTCTACCTGTGGGTCCTCTACTGGGGCTGCTGCTCTAGGCTGAGCCCTGCCCCTGCCCCCTGCCTCGGCCTCTAATACGGCCTCGGCCTCGACCCCTCGTAGGAGCTGCAACAGGAGAATCTGGTTGTTGATCGGTAGATGAGGAAGCACGCGTTCTCGCCATTTGCAAGAGAATAGAATCGAAACTCAATTAGCATTTAGAATTCAAATCGCACGACATAAAAGAAGAAAAGTGGAGTTATTCCTAACTTTGCATCCTCTGGGGGATAAGTACAGTCGTCTCCGAACCGATCCCTCAGACTCTACCAAGTTTGTCCGTGAGTTGTGAGACCTAAGCAACCTAGTGCTCTGATACCAACTTGTCATGATCCGAAATCCCACCTTCAGGTCGTGATGGCGCCTAACGTTGCACCCGCTAGGCAAGCCAACATGTTAATTGAATTGATTTATTAACAAGTGAAAAATAATAAACACTGACTAGATAGTAGAGATAAAGTGCAGGAGAATTAACATAAGTCTAAATGAATATAGCTAATAAAGAATAAATCCTTTTAAGTACAAACCCAGAAGTGGAGTCACAACCTCATGAACCAGTTTAAGATTTGACTAAAAATAACAGTTTGAAAATAAAGTGATGTATTTGCCTGGAAAACACATAAATGGGAGAATGAAAGATAGACAGGGACACCGAGATCCACGAACGCCATACGAAACTACTTCGGTGTCGTCTGGAATGGACTAAAGGACACTCCCACTAACGAGGTCCACTAGGTCCGGCTGCGTAATCTGCACAACATAAAGAAGTGTAGGTGTAGCCTCAGTACAACCGACCCCATGTACCGAGTAAGTTATGAGCAGAACCTCGGCGAAGTAGTGACAAGGCTAGGACAGGAAAACAAATTGTACCTGTGCAGTTCAATAGTATAGCAGAAAATAAACCAGAATACAGTTACGGGGAAGAACATGCCAGGGATAAGAGGGGCAACAATTTCTAAAAAAGTAGAATCAAGTACTAACGGAAATGTAGAAGTGGAACAGGAAATATCAGCCCGAACAAGTATAATAGACAGGGGAAAACACGGCATGACCCCTCGTGTACTCAAAATCAAACGGCACGGAATGTCCCCTAGCACATAAACAATAATGACTCGGCACGGAATGTCCCCTCGTGCATCAATAATAATCAATCGGCACGGAATGTACCCTCGCGCATAAATAATAATCAATCGGAACGGAATGTCCCCTCGCGCATAAATAATAATCAATCGGCACGGTATGTTCCCTCGTGTATAAATATAATCGATCAGCACGGTATGTTCCCTCGTGCATAAATATAATCAATCGGCACAAAATGTTCCCTCGTACATAAATAATAATCATCGGCACAGAGTGTTCCTTCGTGCATAAATAATAATCATCGGCATGGAATGTTCCATCGTGCATAAATAATAATCGGCACGGAATGTTCCTTCGTGCATAAATAATAATCACTCAGCACGGAATGTTCCTTCGTGCATGATGAGTGTAAAAGCAACAATTCATGTGAAAGTTTAACAATACGACATTTCAAATGTATAGAAATAATCAACAAAATTCTACAGTCCCGGCAAGGGACTCAGCTATAACCAATCTCACTCAGAGGTATAATGTCAATAGTAAAAATCCTCGACCGAACACATAATCAATAATTTTCTACGTCATGAAGTAACCTCAAGGTACCACTTCCAAGGTTCCAAATAATTCAAAACACGGAGAATATCAAAGAACATTAAATAATTCATCAAAATTCGACTCACGGGCATGCTTGACAACAACATATAGGTACCCGTCACCTCACATATACGTTGGATATGAATTACACATAGAAAATAAGACTCTATACCTAATCCCTCAAGCTAAGGTTAGGCCAAACACTTACTTCGGCTCCAAGAATGCAAGTCAAGCCTCACGGCCTTCCCTCTTGAATCCGACTCCGAAACGATAATATCTAGAAATGATTGACTTAATAACATCAATAATTATTCAATAACTCAATCCCAAAGCCTAATTATACATTTCCCATAATTCTTCCAAAATACCAAAATTCGACCCCAAGCCCACTTGGTCCAAACTCGAGGTTCGGACCAAAACCCGATAACCCATTCCCCCATGAACCCGAATATACAATTTATTTTGAAATCCGACCCCAAAATGAGGTTGAATTCCCAAAATTTCCAAAAGCCCTAACCTTACCCAAAACCCCCAATTTCTACCCTTGATTCCATGTTTTTAGACCTAGAATTTAGTGATTGATGAAGGAAAATGGAAGAAACAAGAGTTAAGATTACTTACCTAAGTGGTTATGAAGGAAGAGCAACTTGGAAATCGGCTCTGGGGTTTGGAGAAGAAGGAGATGTTGAAAAAATATGAAAACCCCGTAATGGGTATTCTGTTTTTGAGCATTTAAATAACTGGGTGAAAATGGCTATCGCGATCCCGACATGTGCCCTGCGATCGCGGAGGGTACTGGCCTTAGACTTACGCAATCGCGAAGTGAAGGATGCGATCACAGAGACACCGGACGTGGACCCACGCGATCATGAACGAAAGAACGCGTTGGCACAGAACAATTGCTACCCAGCCCCCAACCCCATAGGAGACTTACGCGATCGCAGACATAGGGTTGCGTTCTCGTACAGCTATACCCTAAGGCTCCACGTTCGCACTCAGCTCTTTGCGATCGCGCATAGAAAAATGAACCCCTTCCCAAAATGAACATCGTGATCATGATCGCGTGCGATACACAGCGATCGCAGAGAACGAAGTAGCTGGACACCAGATACAGCCTAAAACACCAGAAATTTCCTAAGTTTAGCACCCTGACACCTACCCGAAACTCACCCGAGCCCTCAGAGCTCAAAACTAAATATACGCACGGCTTCAAAGTTATCGTACGAACTTATTCGAGTAATATAACCACCAGAATAACATCAAAACAATGAATTAAACTCCAAAATCTATAGAATTTTTTCAAACTTCATAAACTTCTAAATTCTCCAATTTTGATCTGAAACACGTCAAACCAAGTCCGTTTCTTACCAAATTTTACAGATAACTCACATAACACATATTGAACCTGTTCCGGGCTCGGTAACACATATTTCACATCAAAGTTCATTTTCAAAAGTCTTTCTTATTTTCAGAAAATAATTTTCTTTAAATATTCATTTCACAGACTTGGGACCTCAGAATTCGATTCTGGGCATATGCCAAGGTCCCATATTTTACTGCGGACCCTCCAGGACCGTCAAATCACAGGTCCGGGTCTGTTTACTAAAAATATTGACCAAAGACAACTTTATTCCATTAATTATCATCAATTCAACTGTTTAACACATTTCCACATAAAAGCTTCCCGGTTACGCGCCCGGTCTACGCACGCACATCGAGGTGAGATTAACAGAGGCTTTCGGGGCCTCGGAACACAGTTTTGCTAAATTTATACAGGATGACCTTTTGGGTCATCACATTGAACTTCTATTCCAATCATGTTTCCCTCTTCAAAACTATATTTTCCTACTTACCCTTTCTCAAAAAGTTTTTCTTATTTAAATCTTTTAAAAATAAAAAAGCACTCTCACATATACTCTTAGAAGTTTAGGTTTTGCCCCTTCTGTGTGAGCATTGCCTTGGGACCCTTGAGCTCCCTCTGAACTTCGACACACAGAGGCTGGCCATTCCACACTGCACTTACTCTATTTTGACTATGAAATCTGGGTGTGAGCACTGCTCGGGAGCCCTTGAGGCCCTTAGGGAACTTTGACACACCCGGATTGTGAAAAGGCGGTGAGACATTACCTGACATTGAGGACCTGGAGACTTGAGCCTATTCTGTAGGCTCCCTATAGTTAAATTCTTATTTTTCTTCTATTTCAGTTGTGTAATTTATATTCAATGGTCTGTAATAATTAATTTTAAACAATTCTGGGGTCGGATAGTGAAAATGGATGGGTGATATGCATGCTGTAGTATAATTAAGGGTAGAGACCATGTTTCTAGGTTTATTTTCTCTATGCACAATAGCAGCCATGTTTAGGTACAACATGCCATGCATTAGATATCATGCTACTTAGGATTTATGTGTATTCAACATCTCATCTACGCTTAGAAATCCTGCCTATAGGATAAATAATTACAATAAAATAAGTTGTTATTGTGTGATTCTGCCCATGTTCTAAAACTTCACTAGAAGTACTGTCTTAGGATAAATTAACTCCAATCATGTCTCATCATGCTATACACGTAGAGATCCTATTTTAGGTAAACAACCATTAAAAATCTGTCACCTATGCTATTCCTGAAACTGTGCATAATGCTATGATTCTACGTGCATTCAGAAATTCTGTTTAAGTTATCATGCATCATGCTGCATTAGATATCATGCTATAGGATCGTATCTATTTAACTGCACTTAGTCTAAATACAAAACAGTTCCCTGTTCTAAGAAACTGATAATTAGTCCTTGCACATCTTCAACACCTAGAATTGCATGTTATCAGCTAAACAACCTGAAGTCGTTAACAAATCTGAATAACTGTTGCATGTTATCCTACACCTAGAGAGCCTTAGGTAATTAACTTAAAAAAATAAAATCAGAATTGTCTTTGTGATCATGTTTAACTGTCAGCATGCTTAAAACCAGTAGGCAAGCCTGATTAAGACTTCCTCTCTGAGTTATGCAATAAATCTGTCTTTGTGTTATCACCTAGATACCATACTTTAGAATTCTGAATTAATATGGACCTTAGTGGTGTATGAGACATGCTGATTATGTGTATTGTGTGTGGAGGAATAGTTGAGCCTTTATCTGTTTTCTATGCTTTCCTTTATCTGCAGTCCTACTTGTTTTGTTATCTGTCGCCCTAGAATTTTACCTTTAAAACCTGAGGGTCTGCCTAGCACCTCCCTTTAGGATAGGAGTCTTATTCCTCCGGGACTGATAGGAAGGGACGGGTAACAACATGCAATAGAGGTCGAGACCGACACTCGTTTTTAATAACCTTACGGGGTGGGAAGGGTAGAATATGGATATGATGACCGGTGCGCTAATGCCACGTGTAGCCCTTCTTCGAGGAGTGATTACCGGGTATTGCATTGATTTGATCAATATTATTATAAACCTAGGACACCTTTTATATGCTTAGCTCATAATCCTTTTCGAAAGCTAATCTTCTTTACTTTTTTTTAAACATCTGCATGCTTAAGAATTAAATCCCCTCTTCTTTGAGCCTTTACTTGTTATTTTCTAATTGTACAAATTCACGAAACCATTTGGCCGGGAACCACACTTGTGGATCCTGAGGGGTGCCTTACACCTTTCCCTTAGGATAATTTCAAGCCTTTACCAAATATCTGGTTAGTAACGTAGTTGTAATTGAACCCCTTAGGTTCCCTAACACACCGTTAAAATCGTTAGGTGGCGACTCTTCAAAATATGCAAACCCTTTTCCCAAAAGGAATGAGTTTTCCCAACCCATGTCATAAACCGGATCCCCGCGAGGAAAAAAAGGGCACGACACCGAACTATTAGGAGCAGTTCCCTTTTTGATTCCTCATCGTGCGATTTTAAAGAAGGCCATCGTGGACCCTTGGTATGGACTTTGGGAGGTTGTTATGAATTGGGACAGCTGCTCGTGTGTGGCATGAATAAGGCCATCGTGGACCCTTGGTGGGTTGTTGGTTCAATATGGTATGATCAGAATCGGCTTGAGGTCCGTTGTTAGGTGTAATGTGAATGTGTGCTTCACATCAGGTCGGATGTGTTCATTCAGTAAAGCGTTGCTTATGGAGGGTCTTCGAGCGTTTGATGTTATATCTGTCGTCATCTATTCTATATAATCCTCTATTGTTCCATTTAGGTTGTGAGATGGCTTGATTATTCGCACATTGTGGTCCCGTGTAGCTTGTGGTGTTATATGAGCAGGATGCCTCTCGAGATACAGGTCATTTATCACACCTTAGTTGTGCTTGGGTTTTGTAGTGTATGGCGCTATCCATCTCCCCAGGGTTGTATATTTGCACTTAGTGTGCTCGTGGTCGAGATTCAGATATTTCATAGGTATAAGCATTATGTCTTGATGGGTACTTCCTTATTTATTGTCATGTGTGGACCGGGTGGAACGCGTCCATGGGTATGTTTTTGGATCAGGTTGCACGCCACAACGGTATCATGTTTGGATTAGGTTCACGCTGCAACGGTATCATGTGTGGATCTAGTTGCATGTCGCAACAGTGAGATGTTGAGTACGATTCCATATATTTATTCTTGTGTATTTTGTTCCTCATTCTCTAAGAAAGGTTTATAGAATTTGTTCGACCGTTTTATTCGTTATATGGGCTGGGTGGTTCTTTTCCAGAGTTCGTTCTTCCTTCTGTATCATATCCAAGTTATGTCTTATTGGTGCGTTGATGATGTCATATGAGATCTTGGTCAGCGTTTAAGGTGGCTTATTGCCTGAGAAGCTTCTATTGGGTGAGACGAGATTGTTATACCTGAAATCAGTGCAATCTGATTTATATAAGGTATATTAAAGAGAAAATATCGTTATTCAGTTCAGAATGAGGTAATGATTCTTGCTAGGGAGAGAGACTCAATGATTCGTTGATTCGATAGGTGGTTATGAGTTTCTACATGTCTTTTCCATCATGGCAGTATTGGGAGTGTTGGAACATGGCTTATATGTTTTATGAGCTGTATTGTAGGGACCAGGTTCATGAGGTTGCGGCCATTGTCGCCGGAGGATGGTATTATGATCAAGCGACTTATGTGGTGCAAAGTGAAATTTCAGCGAAGGAGCATGGTCATGTTGGGTACAGTGTCTGGTGATTGATGCGGTGTTCATATGTTGGAATCAGGTATTGTAGAGAATTCTAGATGTCGAAAGTTGGTTCGTATTCGAGGACGAACGTACGTTTAAGTAGGGGAGAATGTAACGTCCCGACTGTTCGTTTTGAGCTCTAGCGCGTCGTTCAGAGTTTTAGGCCTTGAGTAGCTTCACTTCAAGTATTATGACTTTTACGTGTGGCCGAAATTAAATTTCGGGAAGTTCGGAGTTGATTTGGAAAGAAAATTCTAATTTCGGAAGCTTTATGTTGGAAGAATTGACTAAGGTTTGGATTTTGAGTAAATGACCTCAGAATTGATATTTGAAGGTTCCAATAGGTTCGTATGATGATTTAAGACTTGGGCGTATGTTCCGGTTGAGTATCGAATCATCAGGAGCGTTTCAACGCTTGTTTTGGAAGATTGGCATTTTTAAAGTTTAAGAGTTTCCTATGTTTGATTTGAAGTGGGATTTGGTGTTATCAATGTCCGTTTGGGATTCCGAGCCTTGAAATAGGTTCGATTGTGATTTATGACTTGTACGCAAAGTTCGACGTCATTCCGGAATGTCTTAGTATGGATCGGACGAGTTCGTTGAAGTTTGAAGGTTTGTAAGTTAAAAAAGGATTTCAATCATCGATTCGTAGTTTTAATATTTTTTGGCGTGGTTTGAGGCCTCGACTAAGTTTGCAATGTGTTTTGGGACGCGTTAGTATATTTGGTCAAGGTCTCGGGGGCCTCTGATGGATTCCGGATGGTTAACGGATCACATTTTGGACTTAAGGAAAAGATGGAAAATTTATGTTGCTGGTGGGATCGCTTCTGCGGAAGCTTGGTCGTAGAAGCAACCTCGTAGAAGCGAGAGGCAGCTGGTGCATTTTCGCAGAAGCGGAGTGACAGGCACAGGTGCACCTCGCAGTTGCGAATGCTTGCCCGGAGATGTATATGGTGAGGCCTTAGGGGAAATTGCAGAAGCGATACTTTGGCCGCACCTGCGGAACTGAAAAAGTCGTCAAGTGACCGCAGGTGTGATGAACGCTGGGATGAAGGCTTGGTTTTATACGGGATTTTGGCCCTTTTTTATTCTCTCTTGGTTTGGGGGATTTTGGTAGAAAACATAGAATTTGGTATTTTTTAGAATTTGACCTCGAAATTGGACATGGAACTAGGAATAAGTTATATATTTTAGTTCGTAATATTACGAGTAATGTTTATCTTCGAAAATTTTCGGAATCCGGGCACGTGGGCCCGAGGGTTGAATTTATTGACCTTTTGAGAGGAGTTGAGAATTGTAATAAATTGATTTATTATGAGTATTAGAGTATATTTTATTGGTTTGTACATTGCTTGACTAGTTTTGGAGCGACGAAGATCAGTTTGAGATGTTAGAGAGGTTTTGGGGCCGGTTATGGAATTTCAGAGCGAGGTAAGTCTCCTGTCTAACTCTATGAGGGGGAAACTACCCCTAGGAGATGTACTTTTTATGTGTTATTTCTTACGGGGGTTACGTACGCACGAGGTGACGAGAGTCCTTACGTAGCTAGATTCATGTTATGTCCGGGTAGACTTAGTTCCCTCCATGCTATAATTGTACTATTTGAGTTGTTCCTTTCCTATTAAATTCCTTTATTTCACATGACGACTTGAGACTAGACTTGCATAGAGTGATAGACTTGCTATTGCAGAGATTTGATGTGCTACTTGAGTGATCCACGAAATAATTGTTCTCCTCTTACGAATTTCTCCCGTGTTGTGCGTTTTCATCGAAAAGATTCCTTAAAGTTCATAACTCATACGATTATCCGTGAGTGGGGTCAAGGACGCGTTAAAACATCTTATTCTAATGGGATCGGGCCGTTCGCCTCGGCAGTGTAATAGGTACATCTATGGTTCGTGTCGTTCGACCCTCGGCAATGTGCACATTTTGATGGGATCGGGTCGTTCGCCTCAGCAGGATTATTTACCACACTCTTATGGGAGCGGGCCATTTGCCTCGGTTGTCACGACCCAAAACTCTAACCTGTCGTGATGGAGCCTATCGATGGTACTATGCAAGCCGATTTTCAAAATACTTCAATATTTCATTAAAGATAAACCAAAAGTCTTTTTCATGATAGTGTTTTCATAAAAATAGGAGTTTAACTCAAAATACAATGCGGAAAGATAGCCCCAAACATCGGGGTGTCACCAATTCATGAGCGTTTAAAAAACCAGTCTAAGAAACAGTGTCTACAAGGGTCCGTATCTAAATGTAAATACATAAAATCAAGATAGCATAGAAGGAGAGACAAGGACTACGAACACCGGCAACTACCTCATAAATCTCTGACACTCGACCACGCACGAGATCAACGCCCTCCATAACCGGATACACCTGGATCTGCATATAAAGTGCATGGTGTAGCGTGAGTACAACCAACTCAGTAAGTAATAGATAAATAAGGAACTAAGAAGTAGTGACGAGCTATACAAATACAGTTCATTTAAGCGATTTCAACAATGAAAGCGAACATGAGTAAATTCCGGCAATATGAGTCAAGTCAGCTGCATATTTACTAAATTCAGGCAAACAAGTTATAATATTTTCTAAAAGCTCAGAACGGTAACATAAATTAGTTAAGTGCAGCAACATAGGAAGACAAATGCAACCTCTCAGAGAACAGTCACTCAAGCTCTCAATATCTCAATACTCGACTCTCATCCCTCAATACACACACTCATTAGGTACATGCGCTCCCTGGGGTGTACAGACCTCGGAGGGGCTCCTTTAGCTCAAGCGCTATATCGCTGCGGCGTGCAACCCGATCTATAATCCATAAATAGCCATAAGTATCGTTGCGGCATGCAACCCGATCCATATACATTCATCCCTCAGGCTCGTTGCGGTGTGAAACACGATCCATATACCTCACATAGCTCACAGCTCGGCACTCAAGCCCTATCTCAGTCACTAACCTCTCCAGCCTCTCGGGCTCACAGAAATCATACAATTCAGCCCCAACAGAAATAATAACAAGTATTAACAAGAAACAAGAGGAAACAGAGGTATGCGACACAATTAAGACTATGACTGAGCACAAGACAACAATTAGCAGTCCATTCAACAAGTATACGACCACTATGAGTCCCAACAGTGATATCATATGGCCTAAGCATGGTTTATTACATGAATGGCAGTCAAATTTCTAGAAGACAAAGGAAAACATTATATTCTATTCGACTTTACAGTCTCACGGGAAAGACCAAGTCACAATCCCCCATGATGCACGCCCACACGCCCGTCACCTAGCATGTGAGTCACCTCCAAATAATCACATCATACTAAGTACGAGATAATTAATATAGTCTAAAGGAATCAATTCCATAAGAAAAACATAAAATTCTAAACCAAAATCCGAAATAAGCTCAACCCGGCCCCCGGGCCCACGTCTCGAAATCCGACAAAAAGTCACAAAACCCAAAAGCCCATCCACGCACGAGTCTAACCATACTAAATTTATCAAAATCCAACACCATTTGGTCATCCAAATCCCCAAAATTCACTCTCCAATTCTCAAGCTTTAAACCCCCAAATTTCACTTCAAAATCTCACTAATTAGGTTCAAAAAATCAGTGGGGAAACATCATTATTGAAGATAAATAGACAAAAGGAGCTTACCTCAGTAATCACTTTGAAACCCTAATCAAAATCCTCAATAATCCGAGTTCCAAAATGTGAAAAAGGTGAAAAATCTAAAAGTCTCGTATTTAGATGTTCTGCCCAGGCCTTTCGCACTTGCAAAGCTGCTCCTGCGCGAAAAGATCCGCACCTGTGGAATTAACTTAAACCACTAGGCTCGCATCTGCGCTAGAGATCTCGCACCTATGGAGTCACTTTTGCGGCCCTTTGTCTGCTTATGCGGAAATGACCAAGTCTTCCCTTTTCACATCTACGGGCATTCCTCGCATCTGCGGGCTCGCAGATGCGCCCCCTTTCTCGCACGTGCGCCTCCTACCCAGCATGGCCTTGCCCGCATCTGCGGCCTCCTATTCTCTTCTACAGGTCCGCACTCCTATTCTCTTCTACGGGTCTGCACCTGCGGACTCCCCACTGCAGGGGCCAAACACCAGAACACCAGAAAACGCAGCAACCTTCTAACCCCAAAACTTGGTCCGTTAACCACCTAAAATCAACCCGAGGCCTATGGGACCTCAACCAAACATACCAACAAGTCATATAACCCAATACGAACTTAGTCGAATCCTCGAATCACCCAAACAACATCAAAGCACGGATTACACCCGGATTCAAGCATAAAGAACTTCTAAACTTCCAAATTCCACAAACGACGCCGAAACCTATCAAACCATGTCCGATTGACCTCAAATTTTTAACACAAGTCATAAATGACACCACCAACCTACTTCAATTCCAAGAAATCAAATTCGACCCTGATATCAAAATCTCCACTGCCAGTCAAATTCGCCAAAATTCCAACTTTCGTCAATTCAAACCTAATTCTACTACGAACCTCCAAATCACATTTGGATGTGCTCCGAAGTCCAAAGTCACCTAACGGAGGTAAAAAAACCATCAAAATTCAGATCCGAGGTTTTTTACACATAAGTCGAAATCCGGTCGACTTTTCCAACTTAAGCTTCCAATAAAGAGACTAAGTGTCTCAATTCACTCTGACATTACTCAGGACCTGAACCAACCAACCCGGTAAGTCATATAACAGTTGTAGAGACAATAGAAGCAGAAAATGGGGAAACGAGGCTACAAAACTCAAGACGACCGGCTGGGTCGTCACATCCTCCCCCTTTTAAACAAACGTTCGTCCTCGAACGAGTATAGATACATACATGAAGTGGTGAAAAGATGAGGATAACTGATGCGCATATCATGATGGTCTCCCAGGTCGCCTCCTCGACCGGCTGACCCCTCCACTAAACCTTCACAGAAACAATGTTCTTCGACCTCAGCTTTCGAACCTGCCTGTCCAAAATAGCCACTAGCTCCTCAACATAAGAAAGATCCTGGTCCATCTGGGCTGAGCTGAAATCCAACACGTGAAACGGATCGCCGTGATACTTCTGGAGCATAGAAACATGGAATACTGGGTGAACCCCCGCTAGACTAGGAGGTAAAGCAAGCTCATAAGCAACCTCCCCAACTCGTCGCAAAACCTTAAAAGGACCAACGAACCTTGGGCTTAGCTTTACCTTCTTTCCAAACCTCATAACACCCTTCATAGGTGAAACCCAGAGCAAGACCCGCTCTCCAACCATGAATGCAACCTCCCGGACCTTCTGATCCGCATAACTCTTATGTCTGGAGTGCACTATGCGTAGTCTATCCTGAATCACCTTTACCTTCTCCAGAGCATCTTGAACCAAGAATCTAGCCTCACCCGACTCGAACCAACCCACTGGAGACCTATACTTACCATACAGAGCCTCATACGGTACCATATAGATGCTCGACTGATAAGTGTTGTTGTAAGCAAACTCCTATAGAGGCAAGAACTGATCCCATGAACCCCGAAACTCCGTCACACACACATGGAGCATATCCTATAATATCTTAATAGTGGGCTCAGACTGTATGTTCATTTGAGCGTGAAATACTGTGCTCAACTCCACTCAAGTACCTAACTCATACTGTATGGCCCTCCAGAACTGTGATGTAAACTGCGTACCCCGGTCAGAGATGATAGATACATGTACGTAGTGAAGCCTGACGATCTCGCGGATATACACTCAAGCCAGCTGCTCCGAGGAATAGGTAGTCATCACAGGAATGAAATGAGCTAACTTGGTCAGGCTATCACAATCACCCAAACTGCATCAAACCTGCGCTGCATCCGTGGGAGTCCAGCAACAAAATTCATAGTGATCCGCTCCCACTTCCACTCTGAAATCTCTAACTTCTGAAGCAACCCACCTGGTCATTGATGCTCATACTTCACCTGCTGGCAATTTAGGCACCGAGCTACATACTCCACTATGTCCTTGTTCATTCTCCTCCACCACTAATGATGTCTCAAGTCCCGATACATCTTTGCGGTACCCGGAAGAATAGAATACCGCGAACTACGACCCTCGTGGAGAATCAAATCATGCAAACCATCTACATTGGGCACACATAGCCTTCCTGACATCCTCAATGCACCATCATCTCCAATAGTGACCTCCTTAGCATCACTGTTCTGGATCGTTTCCTTAAGGACAAGAATATGGGGTCATCATACTGACGCTCCTTGATACGATCATAAAGAGAAGACCGAGAGACCACACAAGTCAATACTCGACTCGGCTAAAAAATATCCAAGATGAGAAACTGGCTAGCTAAGGCCTGAACATCCAACCAATGGCCTCTCAGCTGATGGAAGATATGCTAAGCTCCCAAACTCTTCGCCCGACGACTCAAGGCATCGGCCACCATATTGGCCTTCCCGGGATGGTACAAAATAGTGATATCATAATCCTTAAAAAGCTCCAACCACCTCCGCTGACGCAAGTTAAGATCCTTGTATTTGAACAGATGCTGCAAACTCCATTGATCAGTGTAAATCTCACAATGGACCCCGTAAAAATACTGTCGCCAAATCTTCAAGGCGTGAACAATAGCTGCTAACTCAAGATCATGGACATGATAGTTCTTCTCATGGGTCTTCAACTGGAACGAAACATAATCAATCACTCTACCCTCCTATATCAGAACACACCTAATACCGATCCGCGAAGCATCGCAATACACTGTGTAAGAACCGGAAGTTAATGGTAGAACTAGAACTGGAGTCGTGGTCAAGGAAGTCTTGATCTTCTGAAATCTCTCCTCGCACTCATTCGACCACCTGAATGGAGCACCCTTCTGGGTCAATTTGGTCAAGGGCCATGCAATAGATGAGAAACCATCCACAAAGCTACGGTAATAGCCAGCCAAACTAAGAATACTCTAAATCTCCGTGGCTGAGGACGGTCTGGGCCAACTCTGAACCGCCTCTATATTCTTCGGATCCACCTGAATACCCTCACTAGACACCACATGCCCTAACAACGCCACTGAACTGAGACAAAACTCACACTTGGAGAACTTTGCATAAAGCTTCTCGACCCTCAACCACTGTAACACAATCCTCAGATGTTGGGCATGCTCCTCTTATCAACAAGAATACACCAGGATATCATCAATGAATACAATAATGATCGAGTCAAGATAAGGCTGAAGCACACTATTCATCAGATGCATGAACGATGTTGGGGTGTTGGTTAGCCCAAAAGACATTACAAGGAACTCATAATGGTCGTATCGGGTCCTGAAAGCTGTCTTAAGAATATTTGAGCCCCAAATTTTCAGCTGGTGATACCCTGACCTTAAATCAATCTTGGAAAACACACTTGCTCCCTAAAACTGGTAAAATAGATCATCAATACGTGGAAAATGATACTTGTTCTTTATTGTGACCTTGTTCAACTACCTGTAATGAATGCACATTCTCATAGTACCATCATTCCTCTTTACAAATAGAACTGGTGCACTCCAAGGTGACACGCTGGGCCGAATAAACCCCTTATCAAGGTGTTCCTGATGTTGTTCCTTCAACTCCGCTGGTGCCATACAATACGATGGAATGGAAATGGGCTGAGTACCCGACACCAAATCAATACCGAAGTCAATATCCCTGTCAGGAGGGATGCCTGTCAGGTTTGCAGGAAACACATCCGAAAAATATCGCACCATCGGAACATAATAAATAGCTGGGGCCTCTACACTAACATCCCTTGCAAAGGCCAAATTAGATAGACAACCCTTATCCACCATCCGCTGAGCCTTCAAGTATGGAATCACTCTACTAAAAACATAGTCTATAGAGTCGCTCCACTCAACCCTCGGCAACCCCGACATCGCCAACGTCACGGTATCAGCGTGACAATCTAGAACAACATGACATGGAGACAACCAATCCATACCCAAAATCACGTCAAAATTGACCATACTAAGCAACAAAAGATCTACTTTGGTCTACAGACTCTCAATAGTCACCACACACTATCGATATACACGATCCACAATAATAGTATCGCCCACTGGATTAGATACATGAACAGATGAAGCTAGAGACTCACGGGGCATATCCAAATAATGAGCAAAATACGAGGACACATATGAATAAGTGGAACCAGGGTCAAATAATAAGAGGCATCTCGGTGGAAAACTGAGACAATACCTGTAATCACAACATCCGAAGAAATGACGTTTGGTATGGCAGGGAGAGAATAGAAACGGGCCTGGCCACCCCCTAATCGGCCTCTCCCTCTCGGGTGACCACTAGCTGATTGAGCTCCACCGTGAGCTGGATGAGCGGGTAGTGAAGAAATTGGTATTGATGTCATAGACTGGCTCCTTTGCGGAGCTACACCTCCCACTAGACGGGGATACTGCCTCCTCATATGACCAAACTCTCCACACTCATAACAACTCCCCAGTGCTGGTGCTGTGGACTGAAAGGAGCCCCGAGCACCGGGATAATTGGTAGAAGGACCTGACATAGACGAACCCTGTCCCGATGGAGCACGAGACGAAATCTGAGCTGGGAGGGAAATGAGAGATGAATGGCCCTGCTGATAACTATGTGAACCATGGGCAGATGATGCACCACAGTGAACTGGGCAAGCCGTCTGAGCATGTCTGAAATGACGACCCCTACCTTGGTGGAACTGACCCCTAGAAGGAACACCACTAAATCAACCCTGTCCACGAGGCCTCTTAGCCTCCCTGTCAGCCCGCTTCTGGTTGTAAAGCATCTCAATCTGATGAGAAATGTCGACAACCTCATCAAAAGTAGCACCAAACACTCTCTCTCAAGTTATAAGCAATTGCAACTGAAAAGTGAGGCCATCTATGAACCTTCTTATCCTCTCTCTGTCTATGGGAACTAACTAGATAGCATGATGGGACAACTTTGAGAATCGCATCTCAAACAGCGTCATAGACATATCGCCCTGATGAAGCTGCTCAAATTGCCTGCAGAGCTCCTCTCTATGGGACTGAGGCACGAACTTCTCTAGAAAAAGACCGTAGAACTTCTGCCAGGTAAGGGGGGCTGCGCTGACCGGCCTATGCCTCTCGTACACCTCTCACCAGCTGAAGAAAACCCCAGAGAACTGAAAATTAGTGAAAAAGACCCCACTGGTCTCTAGAATGCCTGTTGTACGGAGTATCCTCTAACACCTGTCCAAAAAGCCCTGTGCATACTCTCCCTTTATATTAGTGAAAGATGGAGGCTGGAGTCTCCCAAACCTCTCCAATCGACGCTGCTCATCATCGGGAGTGATAGGAACCACATAGTTTTGAGCAGCTGCAACCGACTGGGCTAATGGTGGCCCCGGTGTCTAGAGTCCTTGTACCACCTGGTCTGATGTGCGTGCGGCAGGAGTCTGAGCACCTCCTCTGGCCTGAGAAGTGGCTGCTGTGGCCGGAACAGAGACCGTCTGAGCAAGACTGGTGCACATGGTCAGAATCTGAGCTAAGGCTTCTTGAAGGCCTGGAATGACAATGGGCACATGTGGTGCCTGAGCTGGTCCCATAGGCTCATCCGCAACTGGAGCCTGCTTCTGAACTAGGGCAACTGGTGGATCTGCAGGTGCTGCCCTAGCTGCTGTGCGAGCTACACCTCTGCCCCTACCGCAGCCTCTACCGCGAACTCGGCCTTTCGCGGCCCTGACTGGTGGTACTGGTGGCTGTTCATCCTGCCCCGTAGTATACATCCGCACAATCACTAAGAGAATATAACAATAGAAATTCAGTTACTAGAATCAAACAATTGGCACGACACGACCCAAAACTCTAACCTATCGTGATGGCGCCTATCAATGGTACTAGGCAAGCCGATTTTCAAAATACTTCAATATTTCATAAATGATAAACCAAATGCCTTTTTCAGAACAATGTTTTCATAAAAGTATGAGTTAAACTCAAAATATAATGCGGAAAGATAGCCCCAAATATCAGGGTGTCACCAAGTCATGAGCATAAACCAGTCTAAGAAACAGTGTCTACAAGAGTCTTTGTCTAAATGTAAATACAGAAAACAAAGATAGCATAGACGGAGAGACAAGGACTGCGAACGCCGATAGCTACCTCGTAAATCTTCGACACTCGACCGTGTACGAGATCAATGCCCTCTGTGACCGGATACACCAGGATCTGCACATGAAGTGCAGGATGTAGCATGAGTACAACCAACTCAGTAAGTAACATAAATAAATAAGGAATTGAGAAGTTGTGACGAGCTAAACAAATACAATTCATTTCACTGATTTCAAAAATGAAAGTAGACATGAGTAAATTCCGGCAATATGAGTCTAGTCAGCTGCATATTTACTATGTTCAGGTAAACAAGTTATAATATTTTCCAGAAACTCAGAATAATATCATAAATCAGCTAAGCGCAGCAACAAAGGACGACAAATGCAACCTCGCAGAGAAAAATCAGTCAAGCTCTCAATAGCTCAATACTCGGTTCTCATCCCTCAATAAACACACTCATTAGGTACCTGCACTCACTGGGGGTGTACACACTCCGGAGGGGACAAAGGTACGACACATGAAACAAGAGAGAATGAAGGTACGTCACACAAGTAAGACTGTGACTGAGTAAAAGACATCAATTAGCAGTTAATGCAACAAGTATACGACCATTGCGGGTCCCAACACTGATATCATATAGCCTAAGCATTGTTTAACATGAATGGCAGTCAAATTTCTAGAAGACAAAGGGAAACATGTAAGCAATAATAGGCTATTCGACTTTATAGTCTCACGGGACGGACCAAGTCACAATCCCCCACGGTGCACACCCACACGCCCGTCACCTAGCATGTGAGTCATCTCCAAATAATCACATCATACCACGTTCCAGGGTTCATACATTCAGGACCAGATTTAAGATGTTACTTACCTCAAACTGCGTAAAATCCTACTCCATAATGCCTTTGCCCCTCGAATAAGTTACAAAATTCCCCGAATCTAGTCACAAGCAGTATGCGATAATTAATATACGCTAAATAAATCAATTCCAAAAGAAAAACATGAAATTCTAAACCAAAATCCAGAATAGGCTAAACCCGCCCTCCCCAGGCCCACGTCTCGAATTCTGACAAAAGTCAGAAAACCCGAAATCCCATCCACTCACGAGTCTAACCATACTAAATTTATCAAAATCTGACACCATTTTGTCATCCCAATCCCCAAAAATTTACTCTCCAATTCTCAAGCCTTAAACCCCCGAATTTCACTTCAAAATCTCACTAATTAGGTGCAAAAATCAGTGGGGATACATCATTATCGAAGATAAATAGACACAAGGATCTTAACTCACTAATAGCTTCGAAACCCTCCTCAAAATCCTCCAAAATCCGAGTTCCAAAATGTGAAAATGGTGAAAAATCTTGAAGTCCCATATTTATATGTTCTGCCCAGCCCTTTCGCACCTGCAGCCTAATTGTCGCACCTAGGGAGCCTCTTATATGCCAAAAGATCTGCACCGGCGGAATTCACTTAAACCACTGGGCTCACATCTGCGCTCCATGTCTCACACCTACGAAGTCGCTTTTGCGTCCCTTCGTCCGCTTCTGCGGAAATGACCAAGTCTTCCCTTTTCTCATTTGTGGGCCTTCCTCGCATCTGCGGGCTCGCAGTGCGCCTCCTACCTAGCCTGGCCTTGACCCCATCTGTGGCCTCCTCTTCACTTCTGCAGGTCAGAACCCTTCTAACTACAAAACTTAGTCCATTAACCACCTTAAATCAGCCTGAGGCCCACATGACCTCAACCAAACATAACAACATGTCATATAACCTAATACGAACTTAGTCGAATTCTGGAATCACCCAAAACAACATCAAAATACAGATCACACCCGGATTCAAGCCTAAAGAACTTCTAAATTTCCAAATTCCATAAACAAAGCCGAAACCTATCAAACCACGTCTGATTGACCTCAAAATTTGAAACCAAGTCATAAATGACACCACGAACCTACTCCAATTCCCGAAAATCAAGTTCGACCCCGATATCAAGCCTCTAAAGTTCCAACTACGGACCTTCAAATCACATTCCGGACGCTTTCCATAGTCAAAAATCACCTAACGGAGCTAACAGAAACATCAAAATTCAAATCCAAGGTCGTTTACACATGAGTCGACATCCAATCGACTTTTTCAATTTAAGCTTCCAATTAAGAGAATAGCGTCTCAATTCATTCTGACATCACTCCGGACCCGAACCAACCAACCCGGTAAGTCATATAACAGTTGTAGAACACAATAGAAGCAGAAAATAGGGAAACAAGTCTACAACTCTCATGACGACAAATCAGGTCGTTACATCGACAATATAATAGATGTATTTATGGGTCGTGATTTGAATTATGACGACCTATTTGGTGAGGTACAATAATTGTATATACTCCAGTTGAGGAGGTAACTGCTAATCCAGAGTTGGGGTGTGTGGTTGAGAGGAGGATTGTACCACTTATTCATTCTTGTTTATTTCGTTCATTTACGCTGCCCCATATCCGTCTACTTTTTACTGTATCTGTCTTATTGGACCACTAGTATGTGTCGATGTCGACCCCGCGTCACTATTTATTTGGGGTTAGGCTAGATACTTATTGGGTACGTGTTGATTTATGTACTAATGTTGCACTTGTTGTGCAGGTATACATATATGTTTCTGGTGGTCTTTGGGTGCAGAGGCGCGTCTATTGCGAGGACTTTACAGTGAGATGCACTTCCTTCTTAGGATCTGCAACATATAGAGTCTCCACCAGAGTTATTTATATTTTTCCTGTCTAACTTGTATTCCAGACAGATGTTGTATTATTATTGTACTCCTTAGTATATGCTCATGCACTTGTGACACCGAGTTTTGGGGGTTCCTACAGGTTGTTCGTTATTGTAGTTATGAAAATATTATCGTTTACCTTGTAAATTCTATTTCAAATGATTTAATTAAGGAAAATATGATTTCAAAATACTAAAATGAGTAATTAAGCTGATTATTCACCGTTGGCTTGCCTGATGGTGGTGTTAGGCGCCATCACGACCTTTAGTAGATTTTGGGTCATGACATTTAGGAAGCAATAGAAGCAATAATAACAATATCAATCAAAAATAAGTTTTCACTTGGTATATATCATGAAAAGTTATATGTTTTTGGCTTGTGTCTTTACCTAAAATTATTAGTTTCACTTACTAGGTCACTAGCAATGACAATAATAATTAATTGTCAATTCATACGCTAGCTTCATAATCTTTCGATTGATTTTCGAGAACCACAATTTCTAGCTAAAATTGCATTATTTCTTGTATCTGAAAAGAAATAATAAGAAGAAAGTTCAATGGGAATTAATAATGTTTGTCTTTTATGTTTGATGTAAATATTAATACCTACAAATTGAATCAGGTTATTCTAAACAAATATGTCACGACTCAAAATTCACTGCAGGTCGTGATGGCGCCTAACACCGTCGTCAAGCAAGCCAACGGTGATTAATCAACTTAGTTACTCAATTTATTATTTTCAAAATCATGAATCCCATTAAATAAGTAGAGTAAGATATGGTACTCGTAGAAAACCTTCCATAACTAATATAAATTATAAGGTGAAATGATAATATTTATGTGAACTACAATAATGAACATCCAGTAGGAACCCCCAAAATTTGGTGTCACAAGTGCATGTGCATCCACGAAAGAGTACAATAATAATACAACATATGTCTGGAATACAAGTTAGATAGGAAAATATAAATATCTCTGATGGAGACTTTGTATGATGCAGATCATAACATGGAATGCAACTCACCGTAAAGTCCCCGCAACAGCCGCGCCTTTTCTCCCAAAAGACCACCAAATATATATATACACACCTGCATAATAAGTTCAGCAAGTGTAGCATGAGTACGTAAATCATCGCGTACCTAGTAAGTATGTAGCCTAACCCCAGAGAAGTAGTGACGAGGGGTCAAAATCGGCACTTATTACTGGTCTAATAACTCAAATACAGTAGGAAGTAAACAAATATACGTCAGGGTAATAAACAATATAAACAAATATAGGTACGTGGTATAATCCTCCTCAGAATAGTAAATTCAAGCTCTCAATTATCAGTTACCTCCTCAACTGTAGGTAATTGATAATGAATAATGTTTGATGTTAATTTAGTACCTTCAAATATAATCAAGTTATTCTAAACAAATAAGTACTTTTTGGTAGTTAACATTAATATATTGTCTAATTGACATACAGTCTAGTGGTCAAGGCCTAATGTAACGACCTGACCGGTTGTTTTGCTTTTTAGATCCCAGTTCCCCTAATTAAGACTTCCCGTGTGTGCCTTTACTGTTTTGTAACTTGTGGGGATGGTTGGTTCGGGTTTGGAAGGGTTCAAGTTGAAATCGAAATACTTAGGTCCTTAATAGTGTCCTATAATGGTGAACTTTGACTTGCATAAATGTTTTGAGTAAACAACCTCGAAACCAGGATTTGACGGTCCCAATAGATTAGTATGATGTTTTGGACTTGGACGTGTATTTGGATGACTTGGGAGCGTTTCAGTGCTTAATATTGAAAGTTGGCACATTGAAGGTTTTCAAGTTCTTTAAGTTTGGTTTGGAGTAGGCTTTGGTGTTTATCGAGGTTTGTATGGTATTCCAAGCCTAGGAATAGTTCCGTATGGTTATTTATGACTTGCACGCAAAATTGGTGTCATTCCGAGTAGTCAAAGTATGATTCGGCGCGTTTGGAGTAAGTTGAAAAGCTTGAAGTTGATAACTTGATTCAATTAGATTTTGGGGTGTGATTCTTAGTTTTGATGTTTTTATGTGTTTTGAGAAATCGAGTAGGTCCGTACTATGTTTATAGACTTATTGGTGCATTTGGATAGGGTCCCAGAGGGCTCGGGTACGCTTTAAACTGCTCGGAGCTAAGTCAAAATCTGTTGGTGTGCTGATCTACTTTCTTTCTTCGCGAACGCGTAGGGACCCTCGCGATCGTCAAGAAGGAATTATGACTGGGTGGTTTTTTTCTTCACGTTCGTAAAGTCTTGGCCGCGTTCGTGAAGGCTTGGGACTAGTGGCCTTTGCGTTCGCGAGTGACTTGTCGCGTTTGGGTAGAGTCGTGGGCCAGGGCCTGGCAACCTAGTTGCCTTACGCATTCTCGAGTGAGGGCACGTGTTCAAGATGAGGAGGCGGCTCAGTGCATTTCTTTCGTGAGTGTCCTCTCGCAATCGCGAAGAGGAATTTTCCTGGAGTCGTCATCTTTGCCTTTGCAATCGCGAGGGCTTGTCCACGATCGTGATGAAGGCAGGCTTGGGCATAATGTTTTTAAAAGTAGGCACTTAGGCTTTTTGGTCCATTTCTCTCACTTTTTGGTCGATTTTAAAGCTTTTTGAGGAGGGATTTTCACCTAGCACTTTGAGGTAAGTATTTTGTACACAATGTGAGTTTAATACATACATTATCGGTAGATTTTAATATAGAAATTGTAGGAATTTTCGGAGATTGTTGGAAAACTTAGATTTTGATAAAAATGAGATTAGACCATGAAAATGATTATGGAATTGAGTAGAAATTATTTTTTGGTTTCGTGAGGTTATAGGTAACATTTACCGTCAAAAATATGCAAAATTCAGGGACGTGGGTCCAGGGGTGAATATTAGGAATCTTCCAATTTGGGTTGGGTAATTACTCTAATAGCTAAATTATGAACTTTTGCGTATATATTGATTAATTTATACAATATTTGTCTAGTTCCGATTTGTTCGGCATAGACTTGAGGCTTTTAGTGATTTGTGGACTGGAAAGTTAACTTGGGAACAAGGTAAGTCTCTTGCCTAACCTTGTAAGAGAAAATTTAGCCCATAGGTGTTTAAATTGCTATTTGCTACTAATTGTAGGTGCTTTTTCTTGTACTATTTGGACTCAACTTCTTAGATTAATTACTTGTATTAGTAAGTAAAACTTGGTTGAAGATTATGTTAAATCAAACTTCATTACTTAGAGAGTTGGAGGAAATGTTTAGGTTTTCCTCGGAGTTGTACATGTGAACTTTGAAATCCAAACATTTTCCCTATTCCTGTGGATCGGGCCGAACACCTCGGTAATATTTGTATATATATGGGATGCATCCATGGATCGGGCCATACGACCTCGGTAGTGTATGTACACGGACATAGATCGGGCCGTACGACCTTGCATAACTCGTGCGTGTTTTCACTTGGAGTGCGATTTCACTTGATATGTCTATCAGGACTTGAGGATTTATAATACATGCTAAGCCCACACTTGTTGAGATTATTATGTGATATTTGGGGACTTTCAATTGATTTTTGATAAATGGTCATTTAATTATTTCCTCTTATTCCATTATTGATGTTGATTTTCATGCTTAATAAAGAATCTTGTACGTTAGGTTTATTGCCCACCAGTAAGTGTCGAAGTCGACCCCTCGTGACTACTTCTTCGAGGTTAGACTAGATACTTACTTGGTACATATTTTTTATGTGCTCACACTACACTTATGCACTAATTATACATGATCTGAGGCAGGGGCATCTGGCAGTCCTTCAGGCGCGTAAACCCGTTACCCAGAGGCTTAGTGGTGAGCTACTCTCTATGCCCGTTCTGCATCACCCAAAGTTTCTCCTTACTGTATTTATTTTCTGTCTATCTTATCCCAGACATTATTATAGGAGGTTTTGTCTATTCAAAACCCTTATGTTGTGCAGTCTGTCCATGCAACGGTAAATAAAATCCTAGAGGGGGGAGGGGGGAGGGGGCTTATGTCCCTCACCGCCAAAGGCGGCAGGATGCAGTCTGGTCCATCTATCCAACAGCTTATGCGGCTCGATGACTGCATCTGATATGGGCTATGGTGCAGCCGCTGCAAGTGGCTGGGCTTCGTCCACAAGTAATGCAACTGGGGTCTGATATAAGGCAGTAGCGTGCCGTGGAGCCTGAGCGGTAGGTGGTATGTAATCCCCATCCCGCATGGGATATGACTGGGTCTACTGGAAATAAACCAGCATGCATCATAGAATCTATGAGCTAGATCATGAGATGGATCTCTCCCTAGGCCTCTGCCTCGGCCTCTAGCAACTGGGGGAGCAGCTCTTCCACCATTGGGTACATCTGTCATGCGCATTCTCACTATCTGTGAGAGAATAAGAGAAAGATACATTAGCACAACATCAACTGCACGATAGGATATGAAGAAAGAGAAGTTTCCTAACACCCTATAGCCTCTCGAAGATAAGTATGAACGTCTCCACATCGATCTGCAAGCCTCTATTAGGACCGCTTATGACTTGTGAAACCTATGTGAACCTAGAGCTCTGATACCAAGTTGTCACGACCCATTTTCCACTATAGGTCGTGATGGCGCTCAACGTCCCCGCTAGGCAAGCCAACAATGATATCCATTTAATTATTCATTTTAATATTTTCAAAGTGATTGATTTTATTTAATGATATAGCTATTAATAGGAAATTATAGTAAAACCAATCATAAAATAAAGAAAAAAGTTAAATAGTGAATTTAATACCCAAAACTATAAAATGTCTACTAGAATACTCCCAAAATACGATGTCACAAGTGCATGACCGTTGCAGGGAAAGACTACACAACATGAGGGTATTGGAGTCTAACGGGGTGAACTTCAAAACATTTCAGTTAGAGGGCATGGACAGTAGGTGGTGGCAGTCCTATCTTCTTATCAGGCCAGGGTGTTCATCTCCCTTGACTTCAAATCAGTTCACACGTCTCTTTCTGGAGAGATATATTCCACCTTTCTAGAGGGAAGAGCTACGGGGTCAGTTCGAGTGGCTACAGCAGGGCAGATGTTTGTGACCGATTATAAGGCAAGGTTCTCTAAGTTGTCCCGCCATGAACTTATGATACTCCCCACCGATGTAGAGAGAGTGCAGAGGTTTATTGTAGGATTGCATTATGGTATTCAGGTTACTATGGCTCGAGAGATGGAGATGGGGACTCCCTACGAGCAGGTTGTGGAGATAGCTTGGAATATTGAGGGTATCTGCACCCAGGGCCGATTTTATATGACGGGGGTGAAGCGGCCTCGACATTCTTGAGGTTTCAGCAGCGCCCCGTCTGGGGAAAGAGGTCAGTTTGTGAAGGGTTAGTCTAATAGACCCACTAATTCAACACCACTGCCTTCTCGGGGTGCACTAATGCGGCCATATTTCGGCGCCATTCCAGAAAGCTCTTACCAACCACCAGCTATCCAGGGCCCTTCCAGCCGATATTTAGGTTTCTAGGCCATACTCAGGGTCAGTCATCTTCCACACTGAGAGATTTCTATAAGTGCGGGGAGCTTGGTCACATGAAGAGATATTTCCTCAAGTTTCGAGGCGAAGCAGTGCAGCAGGGCCATCAACCCATGATTACCGCACTATTTTCCGCACCATCAGTTCGGCCTGCTAGAGGCGAAGAGCAGGTGAGTAGGGTCTCACTAGAGGTAGAGTCCATGTAGGTGGCACTCAAGCTAGGTTCTATGACTTTCCATCCAGACCAGATACAGTAGCCTCAGATGCCGTGATAACAATTATTATTTTTGTCTGCGGTAGGGATGCTTCAGTATTATTCAATCTAGGATCTTCATATTCCTATTCTTCTTCTCTATTTTCTAATTATCTGGATGTCCCTCGTGAGTCCTTGGGTGTTCCTATTTATGTGTCCACGCCCGTAGGCAATTCTGTCATTGTGGATCGGGTCTACCGGTCCTATATTGTGACTTTCCATAGTTATGAGACAAGAGTGGATCTTCTGTTGCTTGACATAACCGACTTTGAGGTCATCCTGGGCATAGATTGGTTGTCTTCGTTTCATTCCATCCTATATTTCCATGGCAAGACTATTACCTTGGTGATGCCAGAGTTGCCTAGATTGAAGTGGAGAGGTTCATCTATTAGTGAACCTAGTCGGGTTATCTCCTTCCCGAAGGCTTGACACGTGGTTGAGAAGGGTTGTCTGGTTTATCTAGCTTATATTTGGTATACTACTGTAGAGACTCCTACAATTGATTCAGTGCCCGTGGTGCGGGATTTAACCAATGCGTTTCCTTCTAATTTACCAGGCATGCCACCAGATCGTGATATCAAATTTAGAATTGATTTGGCACCAGGTACCCAGCCTATCTCTCTTCCACCGTACCACATGGCTCCAAAAGAGTTGAATAAGTAGCTTGAGGAGGTTCTAGCAAAGGGCTTCATCAGGCCGAGTGTTTCGCCTTGGGTCGCACCGGTGTTATTCATGAAAAACAAAGATGGGAGTATGCGGATGTGCATTGATTACCGCCAGTTGAACAAGGTTAACATTAAGAACTAGTACCCGTTGCTGCATATTGATGATTTGTTTGACCAGTTGGGTAGGGTGCCTGGGTGATCTCTAAGATCGATTTGAGATCTGGATATCATCAACTGAAGATTTGTGCTTCAGATCTTCCGAAGATGGCTTTCTAGACCAAATATGGCCATTATGAGTTTCTGGTGATGTCTTTCGGCTTAACCAACACCCCAGTGACATTTATGGATTTGATGAAACGAGTGTTCAAGCCATATCTTGAATAATTTGTCATTGTATTCATTGATGACATATTGATCTACTCGGGTAGTATGGAGGAGCACGAGAACCATTTTAGGGTTGTGCTTCAGACCTTACGGGAACAAAAGCTTTAGGCTAAGTTCTCCAAGTGTGAGTTCTGGTTGGATTCTGTTGCATTCTTGGGACATGTTGTATCAGGTGAGGGTATTAAGGTGGATCCTAGGAAAATCGAGGCAGTCCAGGGTTGGACTCGTCCTACCACAGCGACTGAGATCAGGAGTTTCTTGGGGTTAGCAGGTTATTATCACCAGGTTGTAGAGGGCTTCTCATCCATTGCATCACCTTTGACTAGATTGACCCAGAAGGGTGCTTCATTCAAATGGTCACATGATTGCGAGGCAATATTTCAGAAGCTCAAGACATCTTTGACTACATCACCAGTTTTAGTGTTGCCTTCCGGTTCAGGTATGTATACTGTGTATTGCGACACTTCACGCGTTGGCCTAGGTTGTGTATTGATGCAGGAGGGGCTAGTTATTACATATGCTTCACGTCAGCTGAAGTCCCACAAGAAGAATTACCCCGCACATGATTTAGAGTTGGCCATGATAGGTCATGCTCTCAAGATCTGGATACATTATATTTATGGGGTGTCATGTGAGGTTTACACTGATCATCATAGCTTGCAACATTTGTTCAAGCAGAGGGATCTAAATTTGAGGCAGCACAGGTGGATTGAGTTACTAAAGGATTAAGATATTACCATCCTTTATCATCTTGGCAAGGCGAATAAGGTTACAGATGCCTTTATCAGAAAGGCCGAGAGTATGGGTAGTTTGGCATTTATTTCAGCAGAGGAGAGGCAATCGGATTTGGACATTCAGCCCCTAGCTAACAGACTTGTGAGGTTGGATATTTCAGAGCCTATTTGAGTTCTTTCATGTGTAGTGGCTCAATCTTCATTATTTGAGCGGATCCAGGCTCGTCAGTATGATGATCCGCACCTTCTGGTTCTTAGAGAGACGGTACTACTGGGTGGTGCCAAGGAGGTTACTATCGGCAAGGATGGTGTTCTACGACTCTAGGGTCGCTTATGTTTTCCTAATGTTGATGGCTTGAGGGATAAGATTTTAGAGGAGGCACACAATTCTCGTTATTCTATTCATCCTGGTGCTACGCAGATGTATCCCGACCCGAGGAAACATTATTGGTGGCGATGCATGAAGAAATACATAGTTGATTATGTAGCGAGGTGTCAAAATTGCCAGCAAGTTAAGTATGAACACCAGAGGCCAGGTAGCCTACTCCAACAGATGGTTATACCGGAGTGGAATTGGGAGCGGATCACTATGGACTTTGTAGTTGAATTCTGCGGACTTTGAGGAAGTTTGATTCCATTTGGGTCATTGTCGATAGATTGACCAAGTCGACACACTTTATTCCAGCTGTGACTACGTACTCTTCAGTGAGATTGGCCTAGATTTACATTTAGGGGATTGTTCGGTTGCATGGTGTGCCTATCTCCCTCATTTCAGATAGAGGCCCTTAGTTCACTTTGCACTTTTGGAGAGCAGTACAGAGTGAGTTGGGCAGCTGGGTAGAGCTCAACACAAATGTTTCACCCGCAGACCGACAAGCAGTCAAAGCGGACGGTCCAAATCGTTGAGTATATTATTAGAGCATGTGTGATTGACTTCGAACGACTGTGAGATCGATTCTTTCCTTTGGCCGAGTTTGCTTATAACAACAGTTATTAGTCCTGCATTGAGATGACTCCATTTGAGGCTTTGTATGGTTGGAGATGTCATTCACCCATTGGATCATTTGAGTATGGCACTGATTTAGTGAGTGATTCCTTGGAAAAGGTAAAGTTGATTTAGTAGCGACTTCGCACATCACAATCCAGACAAAAGAGTTACGCAGATCAGAAGGCGCGTGATTTATCATTTATGGTGGGCAAGAAGGTTCTCTTGAAGGTATCGCCGATGAAGAGAATCATGAGGTTCAAGAAGAAGGGAAAGTTGAGCCCAAGGTTTATTGGCCCATTTGAGGTATTGAGGCGAGTTGGAGAGGTTTCTTATGAGCTTTTTTTGCATCCTGACAAGCGCAAAACACAGGCTTAAATATGCTCGCTAGTCGAATATATAATATCGTATCCACATGGATTGGAGTTAAATAGCATTCTCGTAGTTTCTAGATTTATTGCTATCCAAGATGATCAATAGTTGAGATTTATATGCTTTCTAACTAAAACTAACTAAGAATCTAAAGCTATTGACTAGTGACAATCGCAATAATGCATAAGCAAAGAAGGTTATCAGTGGAAAAAGATAGGGTTTTGATTGGAAAGGTTCAAGATAATTGTTCGGGATCTAACTCTAGATAATCCACTTCTAATTTTCAAGTTAGTTTCTCGATTTAATCAATTACTAGTTCAAACAATTAGTGGCTCTCTCGATTAAGTTTCAACCTCATGAGATGAGCAAATTTAAGCTCGGTTAAGATTGCAAGAATGTGAGTGGATTGGTCTTTAGGAGATCCTCTCTCGATTATCCTCCTAACTAGGGGTGTTCAAACCGAAGCTTAATGGCTTACTGGTATCGGATTAACGATTTAACGGACGGGGAACGGATTGGGATTTTTTAATTAACGGCTTATCGGATTGGGGGTGGATTATTCAATTTTCTTAACGGCTAATCCGTTAACCCGTTAAGAATATAAAATTTATTTGTATCCATATATAATATTAAATATCAAAAACAAAAACACAAAATGACAAAAACCCTTCCACTCTCCTAATTCTTAAACAAACAAAAAGTCAGAAACCCTAAATGTAATTCCTAATTTCCTATTCCCTAACGCCTACTGCTGTGAGCACTGAGCCTGAGGTGAGCCGTCGCCCGTCGCCCGTCCAGTCTCCACTCTCCACTCTCCAGTGATCAAGTCTCCTCGACGGCTCGACCTCGAGCCCTCGTC
>ML324063.1:478-29242 GCA_005239505.1 Nicotiana paniculata
GAGCCTAAGCGTCACAACCAAAGTACTGACTATTCTCAAGGCATTAGCACGTTTCGAGATATTGCTACTATTAAGCTCTTAACAATGTGATTCCTAATCCTAAAAATTAAAAACTACCTACACCCGGTTCAATTAAAAACCCTTGAAAAAGAACCGTGGTCCAAATAAAAACCAAGGGGGAGTTACTACACTACTTAAAACAAAACAAAACAAAAAAATAAAATCTTTTTGGTATTTTCTCTAGACTTACTTCCTTCAAGAAAACAGTCAAGGAGATCCATCGTCAAGAATAGTCCACATATTTCTAAATTTTTTATTTTTTATTTTATTTTTTTATTTTTTGTTTTTGTTCTACTTTAAAAATAAAAACTTACCAACAAGAAAAACTAAAACTACTAATAAGAACTACTTATTAACAAGAAAACTTACTAACAAGAAAGCACACTAAACAATAAATGACAACAAATATATACAACACCCCACACTTAAATCATGCAGTGTCCTCAGTACATCACATATAGACAAAACAAGAAATAAAAGTAAGGTGTAAGAAACTCCCTGGTCCAATAGTGTTGACACCCTTTCCATTGATCTCGCTTTCATGCTCCTTTGAGCACATGCTTTAATCATTTTATGCCTCCACTTTGAACTTATGAATTGAACCCAATTTTTGATTCTGCTCTATGATCATGCTCATGGGGTGGTGGAACAAATCTGCCTGGCCCGATAAAACAATGTAATAGTCTGCGCTTCTTGGCCTTTCGACAAAATGTATACTCCCTACTTTCTGGCAGGAAGAATTCAAGAATGTAGGCATCTTGTTCTTTGTCCCTCAGCTCATCAGGTGGTTCGGACAAATGCATATCATCATCCCAACACAATGCGAACAAATGGTTGGAATGTGTACCAACATCCTCAACAATACTGACACTAGATTCAATAAAGTATGTATCATCGATGTCCTTGGTTAATTCTAGTATCTTTTCTACCACATCAGCAGCCTCCGATTTCAGTTCTAACTTGGGTGGTTCTTCACTAGATGGCTCGGTCGGCGGGTTCTCACTTTTCTCTAGATGTAATAATTCAAACTCGAGAGCCTGTTTCTATACCTCCTTTTCCTCAAGTGCTAACACCTAACCTGCTAGTTCTTCACCATTCATATCATCCAGATTCGTGAAACATTCATCCAAAGGGTTCCCAACAGTCAGGAAAGCATCATCTTTTTCCAGGAGCACATTCACAACATTAATAAGAGAGCAGTTGGCGAACTCAGTAGGTCGCCTCATAGACTTCTACACGTTGAAAGTGATTTCTTCATCGTTGAGCCTCATCTTAAGTTCACCAGTCTCACAATCAATAAGAGCTCTGCCTGTGGCCAAAAATGGCCTTCCCAAGATTATGGGAATTTCCTCATCTACCTTACAGTCTAATATCACAAAATCAGCAGGAAATACAAACTTCCCCACTTACACCAAGACATCATCAAGAATATCCGATGGTCTCTTCACCATCCTATCAGCAAGTTGCAGCAGCATGGAGGTGGGCCTGGCTCTACCAATCCCCAGTCTTTTATATATGGCCAGCGACATCAGATTAATGCTGGCCCCCAAGTCACATAGAGCTTTGGTGAAAGTTAAGTTGCCAATAGTACACGGAATTGTAAAACTCCCTAGGTCAGACAACATTTCAGCAATAGGATGCGTCACCACCACACTACAAGTCTGAGTAAGGGTGACAGTAGCTAGATCTTGGAAGTCAACTTTTCTGGACATCAATTTCTTCATCATTTTAGCATATCCAGGCATTTCTTTCAATGCATCAATCAATGGAATATTTACTTGTATCTGCTTTAGCATATCCAAGAACTTCTTGTACTGTTCATACATTTGGTATTTAGCCAGCCTCTCAGGGAATGGAGCTGACAGTCTCTTTTTCCAAGTGATTTGGGACTTTTCTTTCTCAGCCACCACCTCAACTACCGGCTTCTGAGTCATCTCCACTTATTTTTCAGTCTCACTCTGTGCACTGGGTTCTTCTTCACTAGGTTGCACTGTTGCCTTGGTCAAGTTTGTTGAATCATCAAGTTCAATCGGCCTGGGTACCAGTGTCTCGGCCTGTCTGCTTTCATGAGCTCTTTCCAATTCCAAGTTTAACTCTCTGCCACTTCGAAGAGTCACTGCCATCAGCTGCCTTGGGACCTAGGATTTACCTGAGTATCTGCTGGTAAAGTTCTAGGAGGACGATTGTTCACTGCCATAGATATCTGTCCCAACTGTACTTCAATATTTTTAATAGATGCATCATGTACATCTACTCTCTCACTGATTTTGGCATTTGACCCAATTACCTGTTACATCATAGCTTCTAACCTGGCAAACCTATCTTCTTGCCTTCCCCCTTGTTGTTGCTGAGGAGTGTAGTATGATTGTTGTTGATTTTGATGGGTGTAACCTTGTGGCCTCTGATACGGTGCTGCATTAACTTGTGGTCCCCTGACACCCATATTTCCACAATTTTGCTGTTGGCGAGGTGGTCTATATGGTTGAACTTGCTGACCCCAGTTCTTCCCCCCTTGTCTTTGGCTTCCATAGTTTGACACATAATTCATATTTTCTGGATAAGGAGGGTGATGAAATTCTTCATTCCATTGATTACCAATTGGTTGACTAATGCAATATGTGCATAAGCCACCATTGGTTGTGTCAACGATGTGTACCTGCTGCTTTTGTCCCGATTCTTCCACCTTCTTAGTAAGTATACTCATTTGTGTTATCAAGGTGGCCACGTTCTCTGCAATGGTATTAGATGGATCGAATGGCACTGAATGAACTACAGGAGTAATGGGTGCATCCTTGTTTTCCATCCTGAATTCGGTGCCATTTTATCAAGTAAGATTTGACTCTCTCTCCAAGTTTTGCTCAGGAATGCTCCACCAGCCGAAGCATCAACATTTGCTTTCACAGTATCAGCTAAACCCATGTAGAAACGCTGCCCCAACATTTGCTCTGGAATGCCATGATGTGGACAGATAAACAGCATACTCTTAAATCGTTCCCATGTCTCTTGCAGTGTTTCAAGTGGTTTCTGTCTGAAGCTCAAGATTTCATCAATTTGTTGGGAAGTCTTGTAGGTGGATGAAACTTGTTCACGAACTATTTGAGTAACTCCTCCCATGTGGTAATGGAATTGATGTGGAGTGAGTTAAGCCAAGTTTGGGCAGCACCAGTCACTGAGAATGGAAACAACAACAGTTTTATTGCCTCCTGAGTAACGTTAGGCTGCCTCTGTGTTTTGTAGATTGACAGGAAGTTTTTGTTGGGGGTCTTCAATGTATGACCCTGAAAATATCCCTTTGTTCTGCAATAGGTGCAGCATATTATTTGTTATCTGAAAGGACTCGGCCTGTATCTGAGGAACCAGTATTGCTGTGGCCAAATTCTCAGCTGTGGGTTGTGCCCAGTCATATAAAGGAGCCTCTGCCCCTATTTGAGCGATTGCGTCTACCACATCATTCCCATGATTGTTCCGGTTATGTG
Source organism: Nicotiana paniculata (assembly GCA_005239505.1). Lineage (NCBI taxonomy): Eukaryota > Viridiplantae > Streptophyta > Magnoliopsida > Solanales > Solanaceae > Nicotiana > Nicotiana paniculata. The sequence continues at coordinate 4,015 of ML324063.1, forward strand.
CATCTTCCATGTCATTTTTAATTTGTTCAATTTGTGGTTGATGTTTGCTTTTCCGGTTGGTCCGGTTTATGGTCCTGAAAACTTTCTCGGGGTCTGATAAGGCTTCAATTACTTCACCAATCCTCAATGAGTTTCTAGGCATGCACCTGCAACACTTAGCAAACGTCAAACTTTCAATGTGAAAACGAAAATTTTAAAGAAAATTGACTATATTTCAGAATTCTGTATTTCTTCCAACTCAATTGATAATACCGTTAACTCCCCGGCAACGGCGCCAAAATTTGATCACGCTCAACTATGTATAATAAAAGACTAAACGGGCATAGCAAATATAATCTGGGGTATTATGCCCAGAGTCAATCCCACAGGGAATTTACTTATCAATCAAGTCTTTAGAATACGAAACTTTTACTGAGTCAATTCTCTCAAGACTTTTGAATATAAATTGGTAATATTTTACTAATTCTACTGACAAAATAATAAACTAGCAATTAAGTAACAATATGATGTAAACAATGATAATAAAGGTCTAAGGTTTGGTTTCCCCCGTTGGTGAATTCTTTCTCGGATATTTCTTATAGTTTAATNTGAGGTATCTTTGTCTCTAATCCAAACTCTAAACCCTCGGTTATGACTTTCGTCTATACTCCGGGAGTGATGTTGTTCAAACAACTACCTAAATATGCACTCTCTCTCAAGTAGATACATAATAAATAGGAACAGCTAATTGAGGGCCCTTTCAATCAACTACAACAAGAACGTAGTTGAACAAATAGAGATAAATCAACCAATCAAAACTATATTAATAACACAATAAGTTTATCCCCAACGGGTTCTACCAAAACCCTAGATTAAAGAAGTTAGCTAGACATGTTCATAAGAATCAAACCCAAAATAAATTGCATAATTGAACTACAAAGTAATGAATAAAAGATGTAAAAATCAATGTTTTGTCACTTCAATGGTTTTCTCTCTTCAAATCCTTCGTATGCCTTTTGAATCTTCTTCAAGTTGTGTTTACATAGTCTATTTATATGTTTAGGATGAACCCTAAATGTGTAGGAAACTTCTATTCCAACCGGGAAACACTTAAAATCGTCAAAACTCGGAATTGACCAAACTTGTGACCTGGCGTTTGGGACCTAACGCCTGGCTAACGCCAGGCAGGGTCAGGAGTTTGGGCTCTGGCGCCCGGATATAGCCCGGTGCACTCCTCCTCACCTCTTGAGCGTATTTTCGATGTATTTGCATCCATTTAGATCGGTTTCCATCTCCAATTCACCTACAGATGAAATAAACTCTATTATGCACATAAAAAGTGTATTTTTATCATTAACGCACATAAAATGCAGGGCATATAACATGTAAAACTATGAATTCTAGCCTCGCATCACTATACAATATATCTCATATCAAGGATGGATCCTTTGAAATACATCTTCCAAAAGCCCATGCCCACTGGCAAATTGGCTAAATGGCAAATCTTGTTGAGTGAATTCGACATCATCTATGTAACTCAAAAAGCGGTCAGGGACAGGCACTGGCAGACCACCTTGCTGAAAACCCTGTGGGAGGATAATACGAACCCTTGAAAACGTATTTTCCCGATGAAGAGGTATCATTCGTAGGGGAAGACATTGATAAAGCCTACGATGGTTGGAGAATGTTCTTTGACAGAGCGACAAACTTCAAAGGAGTCGACATTGGGGCCGTCTTGGTGTCAGAAACTGGTCAACATTATCTGGTATCTGCAAAACTCAGATTCCCTTGCACCAACAATATGGCGTAATACAAAGCTTGTATATTAGGACTCAACATGGCTGTTGACATGAACATTCAGGAACTGCTAGTAATCGGCGATTCAGATCTACTTGTGCACTAAGTACAAGGAGAATGGGCTACCAAGAATTCCAAGATATTTCCATATCTGCACCATGTGCAGGAATTGAAGAAAAAGGTTCACAAAGATAGAGTTTCGGCATGTTCCCAGAATTCAGAATGAGTTTGCCGATGCATTGGCCACTTTGTCATCAATGATACAACATCCAGACAAGAAATTCATTGATCTTATCCCAGTAAGGATCTATAATCAGCCGGCATATTGTGCTCATGTCGAAGAGGAAACGGACGGGAAGACTTGGTTATACGACATCAAAGAGTATTTGGCGAAAGGTGAATACCCGAAGCATACAAACCATATTCAAAAGCGCACACTTCGGAGGTTGTACAACCATTTCTTCCACAGTGGAGGAACCCTATATAGAAGAACTCCTGATCTGGGATTAGTAAGGTGTGTCAACGCAAAGGAAGCTTCTAAGTTTCTTGAGGAGATATATGCTGGGACCTGCGGCCCGCATATGAATGGCTTTGTCTTGGCCAAGAAGATACTCAGGGCATGTTACTTTTGGATGAACATGGAAACAGATTGCATCTGGTATGTTCAAAAGTGTTACCAATGTCAAGTGCATGCAGAAATGATAAAAGTGCCACCAAACGAGCTTAATGCAACAATCTCACCTTGGCCTTTTTCCGCTTGGGGAATGTATGTCATTGGTCCGATCAAGCCCACCGCCTCAAATGGGCATCGGTTTATTTTAGTGGTTATCGACTACTTCACTAAATGGGTTGAATCCGCATCTTACAAAGTTGTGACTAAGAAGGTCGTTGCGGATTTTGTTCGTGACCGAATTGTCTATCATTTCGGGGTTCCAGAGTCCATAATCACTAACAATGCTGCCAATCTCAACAGTGATCTGATGAAAGCCATGTGTGAGACTATCAAAATCAAGCACAAGAATTCCACAACATATTGTCCCCAAATGAACAGAGCCGTGGAAGATGCCAACAAAAACATCAAGAAGATACTGAGGAAAATGGTAGAAATCACAAACAATGGAACGAGAAGCTACCATTCGCCTTATTGGGATATCGTACTACAGTCCGCACATCAACCGGGCAAACTCCCTATTTGCTGGTTTATGGTACTGAAGTTGTCATTCCTGCCGAAGTAGAAATTCCTTCCCTGAGAATCATACAAGAAACTGAGCTCAGTGACACAGAATGGATAAAGAGCTGTTATGAGTAGCTAGCCCTCATAAACGGAAAGAGGATGAACGTGGTATGTCACAGACAAATTTATCAAAACAGAATGTCCAGAGCCTTCAACAAAAGAGACAAGCCGAGACAGTTCACACTGGGGCAGCTGGTGTTGAAGAATATCTTCCCGTATCAAGATGAAGACAAAGGGAAATTCTCTCCTAACTGGCAAGCTCCTTACATAGTTCACAGGTTATTGACAGGAGGATCCCTCATACTCGTAGAAATGGACGGAGAAATTTGGCCAAAACCAATCAACTCAGATGCAGTCAAAAGATATTATGTGTAAATCATCCTACGCTTTTTTACATGATGTAAATTGAACTACGCTCGACCTGATTCCTGTTTAAGAGGGGATATGTAGGCAGCCCTGTGGGTTCGGTCACAATTAAATAGAATTTCTATTCCCCCCATAATCAGAAACTGGGACAGAATTTTGAGGAGGACCCTCAAAATTCCGAAGAAAGTTCATCCAATCGCAACATATAGAGCAGTCAGAAGTGTTATTCAGTTAATTGGGGTAGAATTTTGAGGAGGACCCTCAAAATTCTACGGCAGAAGCAGTCACAATGTCTTTGATCGTGTCACAGTCACTGGTTCACCTAACCAATTTCTAAACTATATTTTACTATGTCTTCAAAAATTATGCATGCATACTTTTGAACATAAACTTTGCTTTAGCGAACGCTACCTCGATAATTTGAACAGGGTCTTCAGAAGGAACAGAGCAAATCAATCAAGCAGACGAAAGCACGAACCAACCTTTCCCTGCAAAACTCATGACTTTTCTTTAAATGCAGGAATACGGAATATGCACACCTTAGAATCACAGCCTTCATAGAAATAAAGATACCAAACTCATTTCTAGCTAAGAAATACTCTACTATCACCTATTATTTCAATCTTGCATAAGGCTAAGACCTGCCTCCATATTTGCATAAGGCTAAGCTCTGCCTTCTATTTGTATGAGACTAAACTTTGTCTCAAACTTGCATAAGGCTAAGCATTGCCTTCCACTTGCATAAGGCTAAGCACTGCATTCTCTTTGCATGGGACTAAGCCCTATCCCGGACCTTGCATAAGGCTAGGCATTACCTTCCACTTGCATTAGGCTAAGCACTGCCTTCTCTTTGCATGGGACTAAGCTCTGTCCCGAATCCTGCATAAGGCTAAGCACTGCCTTCTCTTTGCATGGGACTAAGCTCTGTTCCGAATCTTGCATAAGGCTAAGCATTGCCTTCCACTTGCATAAGGCTAAGCACTTCCTTATCTTTGCATGGGACTAAGCCTTGTCCCGAATCCTACATAAGGCTATGCACTGCCTTCTCTTTGCATGGGACTAAGCCCGGTCCCGAATATTGCATAAGGCTAAGCATTGCCTTCCACTTGCATAAGTCTAAGCACTGCCTTCTCTTTGAATGGGACTAAGCCCTGTCCCGAATCCTGCATAAGGCTAAGCACTGCCTTCTCTTTGCATGGGACTAGGCCCTATCCCAAATTTTGCATGGGACTAAGCCCTGTCCCGAATCTTTGCACGAGACTAGGCACTGCCTCTTCTCTTCTCTCGGGCTAAGATATGCCCTCAACTTCATACAAGACTAAGCCTTGTCTTGTCATTTCTAGCATCATGTCTTTGCACCTCATGGGCTGAAATATCACCAGCTTGTCCGAAGGCGTCATACTCCGAAGGCACCATCCTCATAGCCGGAAGACACCATGCCATGGCCTGAGGATCTCTCAAACTTGCATATCATTACTCAAAGGCGTCATGGTACGGAGGCACCATTTCATGGCTCGAGAACATCATTGCATGGTCTGCGAATCCCTCACCTCTCAATTCATGGCCCGGGACATCACGGTCTAATGACGTCATCCTCAACCATCCAAAGACAATTCTCATGGTCTGAAGCGAATTTGCATCATGTTTAAATTCACGCAAAGATATATGCTTGTAGTGCGTCTTTCATTTGTAGGTAACCCGATGAGCATCACCCTAACAGGAGTAATCCCGATCCAATTCCTTCACATCATTTCAAACCTGACCACTCACCGTAACCATTTCACCCATTCAAAACCTTGTGTCCGTTCTTGTGATAACTTCATCGGTATATTTCGCTGGTGAATCTAGAACTACGCACGACCTGATTCCTATAAAACCAGGGATATGTAGGCAGCTCGAAAATCAGAGTGCGGCCTATGTCTCTCAAATCACCCTATTCGGTCAAAATTGGCCATCATATCTTTACCCGATAACTCTTTCATCCATCCCGGGTAAAGAGGGGCAGTTGTTGACACCCAATTTTTTCCTATATTATTTTCAAAATGCATATATGAACATCAATTAATATTTTTCCATAATTTCTGCATTTTTTTTAAGGATTTTCAATTAATTTATCCCAGTATTTTTATTATATATAAATAATTACCAATTGCATCACAAATGGTTTTATAATAATCTTAGTGCCTAATTTTATCATTTATGTTTATACTAAGCTTTAATTATTGTTTGAACATCCATATTTACATTTTTAGGGTTATAATTGCAATAACTTTGCAATAATAGCCCACATGCGCATAATTACCTTATTTCACAAGAAAATGACCTTTTATATTTTTATAATATTAATTAATTATTTTAAATCATTTTCATGCATAAATATCAATTTTTATCATTTATTAGCTAGTTTTATGAATTATTTATCAAATTGATTGGGTATTTAATGAATAGCCACTTTTAATTTCAGACCATAGCCCAAAATATTACCCCAGCCCATTTAGAATCACAACCCAATACCCAATACCCAAAACCCAATTCTTCCAACCCGCCCCAACCCCAGATGGAATCTTGGCCGTTGATCTCAGAAGATCAACGGTCCAAGATTCATTTCCTTTTTTAATTACACCAAACGACCCTAAACCTAATCATTTTCCCAATTTCGCCGCCCTTAAATCCCCTCTTCCTCTCTTCTCTTTCAACCTTCCCCTAACCTTAGCCCGCTGTCACCTGAACCCCCTTCAGTCCATAGGGTTCTGCTTCGATCTTAGGTCTTATATGGCCTCCTATCTTTACTGGTGGTATGGTTTTTATGTTATCTGATGGAATCTCGAAGGGATTCGACACAGACTTGGCTTCTTTCCTTTATTTACTCGATGAATCTGCCTGTGTTCATCTCTATCTTTGTGAGTACTGCTATCTTCACGTTTATGGCTCAAATCTATGGTTCCAAACCAGATATTCTTCTCATCTCTGTCATTTTTAAAACCCTAGTCTATTACTACTCGAATCTGTTCAGATCCTTGTAGATCTGAGATAATTTTAAGTTTATTTGATATTTCTCTTTAAAAAACTTTCTGTGTTCTATTATTATTAACCCATTTTTGTTTTCTTTAAAGCTAGGGTTTCATCCCTTTAAGTTTCTGCAAAAATACTAAATTTTTCTCTAAATGTTTAACTCTAGTTTTCTTTACTTGTTCGACTGATTCTCATGTCTATGTTCTAAACCCTAGGTTTTCTGCTTATCTCATTGATTGTTTCAATATTTGTCCGTTATTCTTTAATTAATTGATTTTATTTGACTAATTAGGGTTTGAAATTATATTATTCTTCTAAGATTGTTACTTTCTGTGATTTTTACCTATTTTCCTTATTTGTGAAACATAAATTGGTACGACTTTCCTTAATTATGCTATTGATCGGATTTATGGGTTCTAGTTTATTCCAACCGAATTATAAATGTCCTATGACTTATTTCTTGCCTTATTTAAACCCCAATCTGAGCTGTTAATTGATTCTCCCCAATTTAAGGGGGTCTTTCCCGGATTCTGTTGAGTTATTTGATTGAGTTTAGCCCCCAATTAACGGGTTGATTTTATTTGTATGCCTTATTTATGAACTCTAATATTCTTTTCCTTGTTTGTTTTACCCTACTAAGTTTTATATAATCCCCCTCCCCCTTTTGATTTTGAAAAGACACGAACACACTCAGAAAGATACAGAAACACACACACAAACTCTTATTCACACACACTCTCCATTGTAATTCTTTCTGTTACTTGTGTTTGCTGCACTGTCTAGCCTGCTGAAAGCCAATGCTAGACTATTGGATTCAACTTGTCTTCACCTTCCTGCTTGCTATCTTTTAATTGGTATGCCCCTATTTCTGTTATCATAATCTCTTCTATGTGCTATGTGTCTCAGTATACTTCTGCTTTGATACTTGTCTCCTAGTCGTCTCCTTCTCAACTACTATGCTTCAGTTCCTGTTCTCTATGACTTATATGATTAGTTCACTCCGAACCTCAACATGTGCACGTTTATTATATGCTTCTTGTTTATTTTAATCAATATGCTTTAGTCTTATTACTTCTTTGTCCCATATGGTTGTGCGGTTAGTGTTCCAACATGCTTCTGTTTTTCCCTATGTTTCTCTTAACCGGCATGACTTTACTCCTGTTAACTTGTCCTGTTCTATGTGATAACATGTCCCTGTTTTTCCCATGATACTTTTTTACTCATTCTGAAACTAGCATGTAAAATTCCCACTGCCCCACCCATTTTGTATGATAGTTTAATTAGTCGTTTTGATTTCAGCATGTTTCTCTTGTTTAATACATGTATATATGCTCACTTAGTAGTAGCTAATGAACTAAGTCAATTCCAACCATGTGAAACCTTATTTTGACTTAATCGTGACTCTGTTCTGCATGTGATTCCAGTGTTCCTGGTGATTGTTTGATTACTGGAATTCATGTCTGAACTCAATTTGCTAAATGTGGTTCTGTTTGTAGTTTTAAAATTTTGTAATCTGTTTCTGTTCACTTCTAAAATCCAAGCTATTTTTATAAAACTATCTCCTACCATTATATACTATTTTTCAACTCCTACTCTTATATATCTAGGGTCTTGCTCCTCCAGTGTGAGCACTGCCTAGGAGTCCATGAGACTCCTCCCGAACTCTGACACACTGGGGCGGGCCTTACCAAGCTTGTTTACAAAAAATTATTTCTTTGAAAAGGTTCTAGTGTGAGCATTGACCGGGATCCCTGAGGCCCTTGGGAACTTTGACACGCCAGAAACCATTTGGTGTATTATGGGCTATTGGTGTACCTCAGACTTGCTTGAAGGCCTGGATTCCAGGATTGACATTGGGCCTGCCAAGGCTCCCTATAGTATAGTGATTTTCATTATGTAAATTCATTTGTATTGGCCTGTAATAACAATCTTCGTAAAACAGATATGGGGTTATTAGTAAAAGCTGGGGAGGGACTTCATATGTATATATTTTTTCTTGGGTTCGGGTAGAAATCATGCCAATAGGTTATTGTGGTGATGATGTATATGTATTAGAAATCATGCCCATAGGACTTATCTCATTCTTTGAAATCCTTAATTTTCATACGTCCATCTTAGAAATCCTGCTTCTAGGTCGTTATCAATTCTGCCTCAATTACCATATTCTTAAAACCTCTATATGTGCATTAGAAATCATGTTTCTAGGTTCTTTTGTTGAACTCGCTTGGCAATTAATTAACACCTTTATTCGTCTAGATATCATGCCTATAGGAAACACATACACTTTGACATCATGCATATAGGAAATAAGTGTAAAAACAACTTCAACACTTAGATATCATGCCTATAGAAAAAAATGTATAAAATCAGTTTCTATGTTTAGATGTCATAATGCTTGTAATCAGTTTCAGCACATAGAAAGCGTGCCTATAGGATCTAAAAGATGAAATCTGCATATTAAAATCAATCACTGATTTACAATCATGGTCTAATTAACGTTTAGATATCATGTCTATAGGATTCTGCCCGGTTATCAATTAGTCAAGCCTGTGGATAATTAAAATCCTGGGTTAAAAATTTGATTTTCTTCCTGCTTGAAACGTGCTCAGATTCTGTATTAACAAAATCAGTAGGAAAATTTATAGGTATTCGCTTCCTCGCTTAATAAAACTTATATATATTCTATTTATGCTCATTTAATATCCTGCCTATAGGGATCCTAAATCATTTAAAACTGTTTGTTTGAATAAGCGTGCAACTATTTGTCTATTTGTGGAGGTAAATATGAGCCCCTTTAATTGTTCCTTATGTGATATTCCTACTTGATTTTTGTTTGTCGCTTAGATTTTCCCCTTTTAAGCAACATAGGTGAGTCTAGAACCACCTTAATAGAGTTCCTAAACACCTCCAGGGCCATAGGTAAGGGACAATTAGTGCACGCATAGGGTATGTACCAGATGCTATTAGAACGCCTATATAATAATTTAAAAAGGGAGGGTAATTGGGTAGTGAAGGAGATGATGACATGTGCACTAATGCTACGCGTAATACCTCTATTTGAGGAAGGTTACCGAGTATTTCATAGAAGCGATCCTATAGGCTAATAAACCTAGGACCCCCTTTAATTCCCATTTTGAAATGATTCCTATTTGTTTAAATTACTTTATTTTCTTCAAAGACTAATTCGCTTAAATTGGGTTTGGCCGGGACCCACCGTTGTGGACCTCGAGGGGTGCCTAACACTTGCCCCCCAAGGTAATTTCGAGCCCTTACCCAATCTCTGGTAAAGTAAACCGGTTTATGAGTTATTTGCTTTAGGTTCCCTAACGCACCTTAATCCGTTAGATAGCGACTCTTCAAATTCCATACCCCGTCCCAAAAGGAAATGAGTTATCCCAAAATGTCGAAACCCGGACTCCACGAGGAAAAAGGGGGCGCGACAATTCTTAGTCTATTTTAAAGATTGTTGGTGTGATGAGTTAGGAGGATTGGTTAAAAAAAGGTTGTGTCTATAAGTGTAGTTTGATTGCTCGAGGACGAGCAAGGTTTAAGTGTGGGGTATTGATGTGGGGCTATAATTCCATTGTTTCGTACATTATGTGCCTTACATTTTACATGCTTTAATGGTAAATTACACTTTATTTTCACTTAATAGGGTCTATTTTATGTGTAGGTGAATGAGATGAAAGTAGAACAAAAGGGATACTTAAACGTTGAAAGTGTGCTCGAGAACAGTGAAAAGGAGATACCTGGCGACGCCAGGCTTAAAGCTGGCGTTAGGCTGGAGAGGCCAGGCAAAAGCCTGGTTGAAGCTGGCGGTAGACTGGCGAGGCCAGGCAAAAGCCAGGTTGAAGCTGGCGTTAGGCTGGCGAGGCCAGGCAAAGGCCAGACTAAAGTAGGCGTTATCCTGGCGACACCAGGCTTGAGGCTAGGTCCATTCCGAGTTTTGAAGCTTTATTTCGTCTCCTGGTTTGACTAGGACTTGAACTACACGTTTAGGTCTTTTCCTACACATATAAATAGACCTAAAAACTCCACTATGAAGGAAGTTTTGCGACCGGAGGCAAGAATTCACGTGAGAGAACATCACGCTTGGGGGAGGCTTTCAACTAGTTTTTCTTCTCTTCTTTTCCTTTAATCTCATAGTTTATTAGTTCTAGAGTTTTGGGTGCTACATGAACGTTGTAGTTTGAAGCTTGAATTGTTCTTATTATTTTATCATATTGGTTTATTTGTTCAATCTTAAGCTTAACAATTTAATTGCTTGATCACCAATTGAATACTATCTATGAATCTAGGATTGAACTCGGGAGAGGGAATTCTAGATTGCTTATAATATTGAGTAGAGCAAGATTTTAACTCTTGGGGGGGGGGGGCGGATTTACAGTTAGGATAGGAATGTCCCCTTATCGACTTGCTTGATTACTATACAGGAATTATTAATACGTTCTTGTTAATTCTAATTCTATAGGAATATAGGCGTTGCATTAGATTGAATAGGCGAGTAGTACTTCGGGAGAAGACTACGAGCAATATCAACCTGTCAACTAATAAATCAGATAAATTGATTAGACTATTTAAGTAAAACTCAACGGGATTGTTAGCTAACCCATAAATCTAGAACATTCATTCACATTGAATTCGTCTTTAAGATTCTCGTTATTTCTTTAATTTCATAGTTTGCTACTCTAGATTAATTTTAGTTAAATAATCGCACTTTAGAAAATCGCTTGAATAGATTAATTATTTGGGTTTAATTTAGTTGATAGTTAATCACAAGTCCCTGTGGGTACGATATCTGGACTTACAATCATATATTACTTGTCGACCACGTATACTTGCGTGTGCGTTTGGGAGCAACAGTAACCCCCCCCCCCTTCCCAAATTTCACCTTTAATTCACCAAAACTAGGTGTAATAATCCATGGATTATCAATATCTAACATCAAAATTAAGTAAACTTCACTTACGTTTTCAATTGTAGAGAACTCCTGAAAATCGCCTCTAACCGAGCTCCACAACTCCAAATAATTAAAAATGACCAAACTCCTCGAGATATAAAGTCTACCTAGTGATACCACATTTACAGTCCAAATTAATGCATATGCGATGCCGCATTTGCGATCAAAACTCGCATCTGCGAGTTTCACTTAAGTCTCGACCTCCCGCTTCCGTGGTCAACCCCCACGCACCTGCGCACCTGCTTTTGTTGTCCCCTATCGCAGGTGCAACCTCGCTTCTGTGCTAAGCCTTCCGCATCTGTGGCCCCTTGATCCTCCAACCCAGTTCTACTTTTGTGGCTCCTGGTCCGCATCTGCGGACTCGCATCTGCGGCCCATCCATTGCAGGTGTGAAAGCACCATAACTCAGAAGCTCTTCAGAAATGCCAACATAGACCAAAGTGATCCGAACTCAATATGAAACACACCCGAGGCCCCCAGAACCCTGTCCAGTCACACCAATAAATCCAAAAATATAATACCGACCTACTCAAGGCCTCAAATCACACAAAACAACATCAAAACTCCGAATCACATCTCAATTCAAGCCTAAGGAAAGTAATGAACTTCCAACTTCCAAAACTCACGCCGAACCACACCAAATCAACTTGGATTGGCCTTAAATTTTGCATACAAGTCCCAGATGACACAACAAACCTATTCCAACTCCGAAACCACAATACAAATCGGATATCATCAAATTCAACTTCTGGTCAAACCTATGAACCTTTCAAACCTTTAACTTTCCAACTTTCGCCAAAAAGCACCAAATCAACCTATGGACTTCCAAATCCAAATCTGAACATACGCCTAAGTCCAAAACACTATACGAATCTATCGGAACCATCAAAACACCATTTTGGGGTCGTCTACACAAAAGTCAAACTTTAGTCAACTATTTTAACTTAAGCACCCAACCTTGAGACTAAGTGTCCCAATTCGATCCAAAACTTCCCCGAAGCTAAACCAACCAACCCCGCAGGACACACAACAACAAATAATCATATGTAAAGCATAAGTAAATGGGGTTCAAATACACAAAATGACCGATGGGGTTGTTATATTCTCCTTCTCTTAAACAAATGTTCGTCCTCGAATTGGTCTAGAATCATACCTGGGATCTCAAAAAGGTGAGGATATTTTCTTTGCATCTCCTGCTCGATCTCCCAAGTAGCATCCTCGACCAGCTGATCTCTCCAATGAACCTTTACCGATGTTATTCTCTTCAACTTCAATTTTCGAACCTGCCAGTCCAAAATGGCCACCGGCTTCACATCATAAGTCAACTCATTGTCCAACTGCACTGAATTGAACTCCAAAACATATGACAAATCCCCATAATACTTTCGGAGCATTGAAACATAAAACACTGGGTGGACTCCCGATAGACTAGGTGGCAAGGCAAGTCTGTAGGCCACATCTCCAACTCTTTCTAGCACCTCAAAAGGACCAATATACCGAGGTCTCAGCTTTCTCTTCTTCCCGAACCTCATCATACCTTTCATGAGTGGAACTCTTAGTATAACCTTCTCACCCACTATGTATGGCACATCATGAGCCTTCTTGTCTGTATAACTCTTCTGCCTACGCTGTACAAAGTCGCTCCTAAATCAGCTTCACCTTCTCCAAAGGATCACAGACCAAATTAGTGCCCAACAATCTAGCCTCCCAACGCTCAAACGAACCAACCGGAGAACAACATTGCCTCCCATATGGATACTCGACTAATAGCTGTTGTTGTAGGCAAACTCTGTTAATAGTAGAAACTAATCCCATAATCCCCCGAACTCAATGACACATGCTCGTAACATATCCTCCAATATCTGAATAGTATGTTCGGACTATCCATCTGTCTGGGATGAAATGTCGTACTTAGCTCAACCTATGTTCCCAACTAATGATGCACTCCTCTCCAAAAAAGCAATGTAAATTGTATGCCTCGATCTGAGATTAATAGCATGAGTATACCATGAAGGTGAACAATCTCACGAAGATAAATCCGAGCCAGCTGCTTTGAAGAGTAGGTAGTCATGACTCAAAAAAAGTGTGCAGACTTAGTCAGTCTGTCCATAATGACCCACACTGCATCAAATCTCCTCAAGGTCCATGGAAGCCCAACTACAAAATCCATAGTGATATGCTCCCACTTCCACTCCAGAATATCTAGCCTGAAGCAAACCATCCAGTCTCTGACGTTCGTACTTCACCCACTTTTAGTTCAAACACCGAGCAACATACTCAATAGTTCTTCATCCTCCGTCATCAATAGTGCTGCCTCAAGTCTCGGTACATCTTCACGGCACCCGGATAAATGTAATACTGCAAACTATGGGCCTCCTTAAGTATCAACTCCTGCAATCCATTCATATTAGGCACACAAATACGGCCCTGAAGTCTCAATACCCCATCATCGTTAATAGTAACCTCCATGTTATCACCGTGTTGCATCATGTCCCTTAGGACAATCAAGTCGAGATTATCATATTGACGCTCTTTGATGCACTCAAACAAATACGATCGTGATTAAAAAAAAATACTATCGTGATACAACACATGCTAGAACCCTGCTAGGCTCTGAAATATCCATCCTCACGAACTTGTTGGCTAAGTCCTGAACATCAAAAGCTAAAGGTCTATACCTAACTAGGATAAAACCAAGGCTCCCCATGCTCTCAATCTTCCTACTTAATGATTTGGCCACCACATTAGCCTTCCTCGGATGATAAAAAATAGTAATATTATAGTCCTTTAGTATCTTTAACCACCTTCGTTGCCTCAAGTTCAGATCCTTTTTCTTGAATAAAGAGACTTTTTTTATCCATGAACACCTCACAAAACACGCCATAAAGATAGCACCGCTAGATCTTAAGCACGTGAACAATGGCTGCCAACTCCAAATCGTGCAATTGGTAGTTCTTCTCATAGGGCTTCAATTGACGTGAAGCATAAGCAATCACTCCACCATCCTTAATAAATGCACAACTAATGCCAATCCATGAAATATCACAATAGAGTGTATATGAACCCAATCCCGAAGGCAAAACCTGAACTAGAGCGGTAGACAAACAGTCTTGATCTTTTGATATCTCTCCTCACACTCATCATACCACCTGAATGGGGCATCTTTCTACGTCAATCTGGTCAATGAGGCTGCTATAGATGAAAAACCCTCCACAAAACATCGATAATACCCAGTCAATCCAAGGAAACCCCGGCTCTCTATAGCAATAGACGATCTCGGCCAACTCTGAATTGCCTCAATCTTCTTCAGATCCACCTTATCCCCTCATGTGATACCATGTTACGCAAGAATGCCACCGAGTCTAACCAAAACTCGCACTTGGAGAATTTAGCATATAGCTTTTTCTCCCTTAAAGTCTGGAGCATGATCCTCAACTGCTTCTCATGATCCTCCCGACTGCGAGAATATACCAATATATCATTAATAAAAACTATGATGAAGGAATCCATATAGGGATAAAATACGTTGTTCATTAAGTGCATGAAAGTTGTTGGGGCATTAGTCAACCTAAACGATATCACCAAAAAATCATAATGACCATAAGGGGGCTGGAAAACAGTCTTTAGAATATCTGAAGCCCTAATCTTCAACTGATGATACCCCGATCTCAAATCAATCTTCGAGGACACCCTAGCACCCTGAAGTTGATCAAGTAAGTCATCAATATGCAGTAGTAGGTACTTGTTCTTAATATTAACCTTATTCAAGTGCTTGTAGTCAATGCACATCCTCATAGAACCATCTTTCTTCTTCACAAATAGCATCGGTGCACCCCAAGGTGACACACTAGTCCTGATGATACCCTTATCAAGCAATTCCTATAACTATCCTTCAATTCTTTCAACCCCACTAGTTCCGTGCGATATGGCATAATAGAGATGTGCAAAGTGACCGGCACAAAATCAATACCAAAATTAATATCTCTGTTGGGTGGCATGCCCGGTAGATCTGTAGGAAATATATCCGGGAACTCCCCCACTACTAAAACTGAATCAACAGTAGGAGTATAAGCACTAACACCTCTCATGAAGGTCAAATACGTCAAACACCCTTTCTCAACCATCCGTTGAGCTTTCAGAAAAGACACCACTCTATTAGGAACATGATCCATGGAGCTTTTCCACTCAAACCTCGGCAAACCTGGCATAGCCAACATCATGGTCTTAGCGTGACAATCAATAATATCGTGATATGGTGACAACCAATCCATCCCCAAAATGAGATCAAAATCCACCATACTGAGCAATAAAATATCAACTCTAGTCTCATAACCCCAATAGTAACCACACACGAATGATATACATAGTCCACCATAATAGATTCACCCACCGGTGTAGGTACATAAACATGAATATCTAAAGAATCGCGAGACATATCCAAATATTGAGCAAAGTATAATGATACATATGAATAAGTGGAACCAGGGTAAAATAACACTGAAGCATCTCTATGGCACACAAAAACAATACATATGATCACGGCGTCGGAGGCAACTGCCTCTAGCCTAGCAGGAAATGCATATCAACGAGCATACCCACCCCCAGACTGACCTCTCCCTAGAGAGAACTCATCTCGTATGACCTCCACTTCGCGCTGGCTGAGTGGTGGTGTAGCAACTGGTGCGGGATTCATAAAATGGCCTACCTACTGCACGGGACCTCCAAGAAAATGAGGGCAATACCCCTCACATGTTCCAACTCCCTACACTCATAGCAACCTTGAACGGGAAATGACTATGGGGCCTGAATCGGACCCCGTGAACTAAAATAACCACTGGAAGAGCATGATATTGATGAACCCTAAATTGATGGAGCGCGATAAGAGCTCTGAGCTGGGAGTATACTAAATGAAAACTGTACTGAAGCTCTTCAACGGAGAAATGGGGAATGATAAACTGGTTTGATACACTGGCCGCTCACAAACCGACCTTGGCCTACAGATGAGGCAATATTGAGTCCTCCAAAATAGTGAGGTCTCTTGTTAGAGGTTGTCTCCCTACTCTGTCCTCTAATGCGCTCGATCCTCCCGGTGATATCCACAACCCGGGTAAAGAAAATATCATCCCCGATCTCCCTGTCCATTTGTAGCCTGATACCATATGTAAGACTATATATAAACCTCCACACCCTCTCTCTCTCTCTCTCTCTCTCTTTCTCTCTTTTATTAAGGATCAAAATAGCTCTATGGCGTGATAAATCCATGAATCTGGTCTCATACTGAGTAACTATCATTCTACCCTGTTGAGGGCGCTCTAACTAACTGCGAAAGTCCTCTCTCTAAGTGAAGAGAATGAACTTCTCTAAGAACAATTGTAAGAATTGGACCCAAATAAGAGGAGGTGAACCTGATGATTTGCCCCGAATATACTCCTGCCACCACCGCCGTGCAGCTAAAACAATGCAAAGTCAACTCCGTTGGACTCCACTATACCCATGTTGAACAATACCTCATGGTAACTGTCCAAGAAATCCAGGGGGTCTTCAGAAGGTGTACCACCAAAGCGAATGGAAAACAACTTGGTGAACTTGTCCAATCTCTTCTTCCCCTCAGCTGACATCATGGCTCTCTCCGGGGACGTGTAGCAACAACTTGTTGAACGACACCAACTGGTAGAACTGCTGGGGTATGATACTCGTGATCCATCATTCCTAGAGTGTGAGTAGCGGGAATTTGAGCTCCTCCCCTTGCATGAAAAAATGGTTGGTGCAACAGGAAATATACCTTCCCGGGCCACACTCTCCATAAGGCCAACCAAGCGGACTAGAGCGTTCGGAAGTACTAGGGTAGCAATGAACCCCTCTGGGGCATGAGCTAGTCCTACTGGCTCGGTTGCAACATGGATCTCTTCCTACCACTCTATCTGAGGCTCAATATCAGGTGTCGTTGCACATGCTCTAGGATGAGCTCTACCTCTACCTATAACTCTGCCTCAGCCCCGACATCTATCCCTAGTAGTGGCTGCAGTCTAGGGATCTAGATCCTGATCAAGTGAACATGTCGTCATCATCTGTGTGAGAATAGAAGAATAAAGGTCCGGACTTCAAAATTAAAAAATTCACACGTCAAGAATGAAGAAAGTGAAGTTTCCTAATAGTTTGGTAGCCTCTCGAAGATAAGTATAAACATCTCATAACCAATCCGCAAGACTCTACTTAACTTGCTCATGACTTGTGAGACCTAGGCAACCTAGTGCTCTGAAACCAACTTGTCACGATCCAAACTCGCATTATAGACATGACGATGTCTAACACTGCTTGCTAGGCAAGCCAACAATTTCACAATAACAATAAACTTGTATAATAGAACTTAATAATCTCAACAATGGTAATATCATAAAATATCTAAGAAAATAAACAATAACACAACCACAATCATCCCAATGATCTTATGTCAACGAGTACATAAGCAATACAGAATCTCAAAATACATAGCCAAATCCTCAATACAAACTGTCTGGATGGTAGAACAGTGATAATAGAAATAAACAAAAGAGAACTTCAAGGTCTGCGAATGACATAAGAACTACCTCGTAGTCTCCACAAGCTGGTAGTGCGAACTCTAGCAATCACCATGCCCAGAAGTATCTGGATCTGCACATAAAGTGCAGAGTATAGTATGAGTACAACTGATCTCATATACTCAATAAGTAACAAACCTAACCTCAGGCTGAAAGTAGCGACGAGCTCGAAAGAAAGTCTGTGTCAAACACCAATAATCAATCAACTCATATTACAATAAAGACAGTAAAAGTAAATAACTCAAAAGATATCATGTTTAGCTCGTTCACAATTATGAAAAATTAGACATGTTTTCAAAGTATAACAGTCAAAGCCCAATATTTCACCAAAATTTCTAAAATGTGAGTTTATCAAGGAAACTGTGTTTTTTTTCAACAAGAAATAAGACATTACGTTTACCAGCTAGCATGAGAAAGATACATCTCTATGTGTCCATGTCAAATATAAATGTCAAGTCAATAACTTCATAGTGAAATCATCAAGTACACTGACTCTCATCACACTCACAGTGTTTGGCACGAGTACCCCTCACCATCACACACAGCCATACACAGCATTGTACGGTTTCCTGGCACAAATGCCCCTTACCGAAGCACTTATATAACTCTATGATTGTGCTTACTGTAATATCAGACTACGGATGGGCAGATCCTTGCCCAAGGACTAATCAACAACCAATATAACCACTTTAGCGAGCATCCCAAACCAAATATTAGTCTGTTGCAGCGTGCAACTAATCCAATATAACTCATAGCATGGCTCTATGGCCCATATCCATCATCAACTGCTTAAGTCTCAATGGCTCACATCTCATAGAACTCAACTCAAACAATATTACATATAGAAGGCAACAACAGCATGTGATATGACATATAAATAATGTACAAAGACTGGATACAACATACAAGTAAAGAATTATGATTGAGAATATGACTACAATTAAGGGAAACAACACAAATAGACCTATCATGTCTCCAACAAATAAGTACATAGCATACACATAATTTCTAACATGAATCATAGCTCAAATAATCATACAAGTAGAGAAAATATGGATATAATGATGCATGGTTGCAAGCAAGTCTTAAAGTAGCCTAAGGTCTACCCGGATCATGACACCTCGGTGTAGACACACGCTCCTATCACCTAGCACATGTGTCACCCCCAAAAAATCTCAAGTATCACAGTCTACTGGGATAATTACCCTCAAACCAAGTTTAGATGTATTACTTACCTCAAAACACGTGAATCAATACTCCAAATATTTCTTCCCACGTGAATCGGCTTCCAAGAGACTCGAATCTAGCCAAAGCAACATAATATCATCAATAAAAGCCATAAGAAACAACCTCAAACCATAAAGCAAAGATCTTAATTCAAATATGCAAAGTCAACCCAACAGCCAACCCCAGGCTCGCACCCCCGAACTCATCAAAACTTTAAAATTCCGAATAACATTCCGATACTAGTCTAAATATGTGTGTTTCATCCAAAACCAACCTCAAATCGACCCTCAAATCATCAATTTTTACTCTCCAAAATCATAGTAAAAAACTCCCAAATTTCACCTTTAATTCACCTAAACTAGGTGTAATAATCCATGGGTAATTAATATCTAACATCAAAATTAAGTAAACTTTACTTATCCTTTCAATTTTAGTGAAAAGTCTCCCAAAAATCGCCTCCAACTGAGCCCCACAACTCCAAATAATGAAAAATGACCAACCCTTTGAGATATAAAGTCTGCCGAGTGATCAGCGTCAGACCCAGGATTTTGTGCAAGCGGGTTCAATCCTAGAAGTACATCATTTTAGTCGTAAAATATAGTTGTCAAGTGGGTTCAAATAAAATATTTATGCAAAATTTATGCAGCTTTAATCGTAATTTATACATATACACAGTATTATTTTTTGATGAAGCGGGTTCAGTTGAACCCGCTTGCCACCACGTGCGTCCGCCACTGCCAATGATATCCTGTTTGCGATCCAAATTACCGCATCTGCACCGCTGCATTTGCGGTCAAAAACTCGCATCTGCGAGTTTCACTTAAGTCCCGACCTCCCGCTTCTGCGGTCAACCCCCACGCACCTGCGCACCCCCTTATGTGATCCCCTACCGTAGGTGCGGCCTCACTTCTGTGCTAAGCCTTCCACATCTATGTTCCCCTTCTCCTCCAGCCCAATTCTGCTTTGGCGGCTCCTGGTCCGCGTTTACGGAATCACACCTGCAGCCCATCCATCACAGGTGCAAAAGCACCAGAACTCAGAAGCTCTTCAGCAATGCCAACATTGACCATAGTGATCCGAACTCAATTCGAAACACACCCGAGGCCTCTCGAACCCCCTCCAAGCATACCAACCAATCCCAAAACATAACACATACCTACTCAAGGCCTCAAATCATACAAAACAATATCAAAATTGTGAATCGCACCTCAATCAGGCCTAAGAAAACTAATGAACTTCAAACTTCTAAAACTCATGTCGAACCACATAAAATCAACTTGGATTGACCTTAAATTTTTCATACAAGTCTCAAATGACACTGGAAACCTATTTCAACTCCCGAAACCACAATCTGAACCCGATATCATCAAAGTCAATTCCCCATTAAACCTATGAGCCTTCCAAACGTTCAACTTTCTAACTTTTGTCAAAAAGCACCAAATCAACCTACAGACCTCCAAATCATAGTCTGGACATACGCCTAAGTCCAAAATTACCATACGAACCTATTGAAATAATTAAAATACCATTCTAGAGTTTTCTACACAAAAGTCAAACTCCGATCAACTCTTTTAACTTAAGCACCCAACCTTGAGACTAAGCATCTCAACTTAATCCAAAACTTCTCTGAAGCTACACCAACCAGCCCCATAGATCACATAACAACAAATACTCATATGTAAAGCGTTAAGTAGGGAAAAATGAGGCTTAAATATACAAAATGATCGACTGGGTCATTAGAACAACCTTTGCCTATGCAACAAGTTGAGCTTGCTATGGGACATTATGTAGAAAATTCACAGCTTAAGAGTGG
Organism: Nicotiana paniculata; assembly: GCA_005239505.1. Classification (NCBI taxonomy): domain Eukaryota; kingdom Viridiplantae; phylum Streptophyta; class Magnoliopsida; order Solanales; family Solanaceae; genus Nicotiana; species Nicotiana paniculata. Next base: position 24,981 of record ML324063.1, read on the forward strand.
TGGTATTCCACAATATCATAGATGTGGTATTTCCCAGACACAGGGAGGTATTATTTCTCAAAACCAGGGAGGTGCCTTCTATTTCACCAAGAGCAATATGACCATCTATTGTTTATTCTGACTAACATTGCTATGCTACTCCTCAAGCCAATGTGGCAGGTACTAGTACTGCACTTATAGATTTTGCTAGTCCTCAGAAATGGATCATTGACAGTACAGCTACTAATAATATGGTGTCTAATGTTAATTTGCTTACGAATGCTTCTTTGGTTGAACCTACTAAGTGTAGAAGAGTTTTATTATCTGATGAAGATGTTGCTCATGTGACTCATGTTGGTGAAAGTCACATTTCAGACAAATAATAATAAAGAAGAGTTTCATGTGCCTCAATTCAAGGATAATCTATTATCAATATCTAAGGTGATAAGAGATCTAGGATGTTTTACCTCCTTTATATTCCAATTTCTATGGCAAGGTAAAAGAGATTGGTAGAGAAAGAGCTGACCTTTACTTCTTGCAGAATCATGGTGCTAAGAAGATGAATACAATAACTCTAGTTGTTGGTACAAAGTCAAGACGTGTTGTCAACAATACAGATATTACCCCGTGGCACAGAAGACATACACATGTGTACAATATATTTCTCAGTAAATAATTTATGCTAGTTTAGTGAGTGTTACTATACTATAAATAAGTGTAATTTCTGTCCTTTTGCTAAACAAACTAGAATTCCCTTTCCTACCAACAACATTAAGACTGCTAATGCAGTTGATCTCATCCATGCTTTGAAACCGAAATCTGATGTGTATGTTGTTCTTTAATAGTTCATTGCCTTTGTTCATGCTCAGTTCAGTAAAATTATTTTGTTATTAGATCTCACAATGATTATGAATTTGTTAATCCTATCTTTGATGCTATGTTTAAACATTATATTGTTGTTCATCAAAAACATGTGCTTATACCCCTCGGCAAAATTAGGTAACTCGAGCTCTTAATTTTCAGGCCAACTGTCCCTATTATATTTTGGGGTCACTGTGTGCTTGTTGTTGTATATCTTGTTATAATGACATCTTCAGAGCTTGGTGTCCTTTCTCCCTTAGAGCTATTATATGGAAGAAGACCTAACTTGGGGCGGATATGCTATTCTTTTGTTAATAGGGATATGCTATTTAGAGCAGATATATTTCCTTTCAAGGAACCTTAGCCTCCAACACCTCCTATTTTCTTGTCTTCCCCTACTTCCTATGATGATAACTCTCCTTCCTCCCTTGTTGATACTGCCACCAAGTCTAACACAAGAGTTAGATGGGACTACCTGATGCTTTAAGGGTAGAAAATTCAATTCTTGCTTGCCAGAGGTGGTGCAACCATCTTTGTCCTCTTCAGATCTCGTACCTGCTACTTTGAGAAGGTCCTTGAGGAGCAAACACCCTTTATTTGGCTGAAGTAATGTCCATAAGGATGTGTCTTATTCCGTTTCCAATCATGTGTCTTATGGTGGCATTTCTCCTCAATACCAAGTTTTTCTGGTTACACTCTCCTCAATTGTGGAATATACTACTTATGAAGAAGTTGTCAAGGATCTAAGGTGGATTGGGGCAACGAAAGCTGAAATTGTAGCTCTAAAGGATAACCATACATGGAATGTTGTATCTTTTTCAGATGGCAAGGTGCCTATAGGTTGTAACTAGTTTTACAAAGTGCAAGGTGCCTAGAGGCTGTAAATAGTTTTCCAGATTGCAAGGTGCCTACAGTCAACAAGAATGCATTCATTATGAAGGTCTTTAGTCCAGTGGTCAAGATGGTCACTATCATAATCATTCTTGTTGTTGCAGCTTTTGAACATTGGCATATTTATCAAATAGACGTGTACAATGCTTTTCTTCAAGGTGACTTACATGATGATTTTTACATGACTCTGGCACAAGGATTTCAAAGTTAGTGGGAGAGAAGGACAACCTATAAACTTTTAAAATTCTTGTATGGATTGATGCATGCACCAAGACAGTGGAAGGCCAAACTTTCTGAGGCATTACAAAAAATATGCATTGGAGCTCATATATGAAGTTGGATTAGGAGCTGCAAATCCTATAACCACACCTCTTGAAACCAATACTAAACTTACTACCAAAGAGTATGATGATCATACATGCATTTCTGGTAATTCTAAAGATGAACTCTTGTCAGATCCAGCATGTACTAAGGATTAATGGGAAAGCTTCTTTATCCAACAATCACCAGGCCAGACATTGTCTTCAGTATTCAAACACAAATCCAGTTTATGCAGAAGCTACAAAAGTCACACATGGAAGATACTTAGAGAGCGGTCAGATATGTGAAAAATCAACCTCAACAAGGTGTATTTTTGTTAAGAAAGAAAATGAGTATCATAACAGCTTATTCTGATGCTGATTGGGCGACATGCCCTCTTTCCCAGAAATTTGGGACTGAATTCTTAGTTAAGTAAAAATAGAGTACAATTTCTAGGAGATCTACTGAATTAGAGTACAGAATCATTGCTTTAATTGTGGTTGAATTGGTCTGGATATTTGGGTTGTTTAAAGATATTAGAGTGGCAGTTACACTTCCTATGAGCATTTACACTGAGAGTAAAGCAGCAATCCAGATATAAACAAATCTTGTGTTTCATGAGAGAACTAAGTATATCGAGATTGGCTGCTCTTTGATAAGATACAACGAGGGTTAGTAAGGACAAAATATTTGATAACTAATTAAGGATTAGCTAGCAGATGTACTAATTAGGGGCTTAACTATGGTGCAACATGAGTACTTGATGTTTATGTTGCGCGGACTCTCCAAAACAGCTGCCGCACCCGTGTCGGATCCTTCAAAAATATAAATTTTTGAAGGATCTGACACGCACCCATCGATATTTTCGGAAAGTCCGAGCAACATAGCTTGATGCACAACATAGGGATACTTGATGTATTCATACCGCCTAGCTTGAGTGGAGTGTTGAAACAAAAGAGTTACTTAAGTGTGAGGGCATTTTATCCTATTTAATGTATAGTTGAATTAGTTAGGCGGTTAGCATTTAGTTAATCATGTAAATGATTGGTAGTTAGTTACCACATGATAGTCGATTAGTGTATATGTATATAAGTGATGTAGAATTTAGTGGGATCAATACAGCTTTTATTTTGCCTCTCAATTCCTAACAAATGACAGCTTTAAGTTTCAGCAATGTTCAGCGCGCCTATTGAAGAAGTAGAGGCTTCAACAGCTAGCGATACTACTCTTTCTGTGTTGATTTTGTCCAGGTTTGCATCATTAATTGTTTAACGTTTCTGCTTCTAAAATGATTGCATTGATTAATTCATGATTATATTAATCATGTTTTTGACATTTTAATTTGGAGTTCTTGGATTTTAAATATTCATGCTGGGAGAATTAGTGAATGCTGATACCGTCACGTTGACTGTTGATGAGAAGATTAATGTAACATCAAGAAAACGTAATTGTGGTGCCTCAACTTTGATTTTTTTCTTTTTTTTTGTACCTTGTCTCTCCTAATTCTGAACCAACAACATCAGAGAAGGAGTCAGGATTTTAAATTTATGGGTTCTAAACTGCAAGCAAATAACCTCTCCTTCTTTTTCTCTAATGTAAACAAAAAAGTCTATGTAAGTAAAATACTAGTAAATAAATAAAAAGAAAAAAAGAAAGGAGCAATAGCACCCTCTTGCTAGAACAAGAAAATGATTATTGCTCCTTTCTTTTCAAAACCTCCTATAGACTAGACTGGGATCTTATCCATTTGTAGATGGAGCTTCGATAGCAACTAGGTCTAGGCCACAAACTTATATTGCATCTTAGTTACTAGGTTCGCGATTAGATATTTATATTTATTTAATAAATTTCCAATACAAATAAAGGACCTAAACAAAAATTATTGGGTTCAGCCGAACCCAGACATGCTACTCTACCTCCGCCTCAGAACAACATGCACATATCCAACTTCAGACTCTCTCTCTCATACACATGCACTCATTCACGGACACACAAAATGTATATACGGTCAAAATTTTACTAATCTAGGCATATTTACAGTTTTATAAAGCAAAGAAATAAAAATCAAAGCTCACATCTGAGCTAGAAGCTGCCGAGCAACTTTATGGGGAGAGCCTCTCCGTTATGCGGGAGAGTGTGACAAATCTCACATCTGAGCTAGAAGCTGTCAAGGAAAGAGAAAAGCTTAGAGATGCTCAGTATGTTGGCATGCAAGCTCAGTACCATGGCAT
>ML324064.1:0-76189 GCA_005239505.1 Nicotiana paniculata
TTGATTTCCTTGCCGGATTGTTGTTATTGATTTGCTTGGGTGAGGAAGAGTGTAAAGCACGAAGGGTGATGCCGTGACATATTATGATATTAAAAGCATGAAGGGTGATGACGTATCGGGATGTGCCGGAGAATTTTGACACATTTAATACCAATTGCTTAAATTTTAGCTCGATTCAAATGAAATTGTCAGTGATACTTATGTAATTTTGATGTTTCTCAGTGCATGAGGCTTGAGAACCTAAGAACATGGAAATGAAATCAAGAAGTTGCAAAAGAGCAAGAAATTGACAAAATGCGATTGCAAACTAAACACGCGGGCTGCAAACCAAACATGCGGACCGCAGAATGCTCAAAGAGACCGCAAATCACAACAGTTTGTGTAGCCATTCCAAGCGAAGAAAATGCAGTCCATTATGCGGGCCGCATAACGGATCGCAAACCTCCAAGAAGTTGCTGAGCCCAGAAATGCGATGGCAAAATGCGGTTGCATATCAACAATGTGAACCGCATAATCCCTATATGACGACTACCTGGAACCTAGGTTTGAGAAGATGCGATGGAGTTGAAGAATATGCGAGCCGCATGTCTGTTATGCGACAGATATGAGGTCGCATAACTGATCTGAAAGGGTATTTTTGTCCGAAATTGGCCCCGATTTTTAGCCCACTATAAATAGATTTATTAGGGTTTTGTGGGGGCATATGGTCTGAAAAAGGGAGCTACATTCCAAGCATTAAATATTCCATCTTTTGGAAGTTTGAGAGTGAAGAATCTTGCATTTTTGTAAGCATTATGACATTTAATATTCTCTTCTTTTTGTATTTTAGCATGTATGGCTAGTTTTAAATACTAAGGTTGTGGACGGTGTAATGTTAATGGGTGTTTACCATTGAATATATATATAATGCTTGGTTGATATATATTTATTTCTAATTCTTCATATATTGTTGATGGTTGAAAACATTAACAAGTGTCATTATACTCTTTCTTTACTTGGAAAAGTGGGTTAGAGTTTGGTAGAAGTAAATATAAAAAATTCAAGGCTTTAAACCTTGTTTAATAGAATCGCTTAGGAATAAGTGTATTTTATTTGGAATAAATTGATTATTCTTAATTGAAACTCTTTTATATTTGGAAAATTATTAAAGAGGAAATACTACCCAACTATTGGAACATATTGGGTAGTTATTTAGAAATCATTTGCATATTAAAAGGACCCTCCATTAGAAATATATCATATTAACACCGATAGCATTACATTTCGTTGACGGGGACACAACCTTGGTTTAGTTAATCAAATTAATTACAATCTTATATAATCATACTTGTTACTATTTCACTCAATTACAACACACTCAATTACAATACTCTTGTTACACTAACGGAATAGAAGCACGATTTAAGTTAAGCTTCACACTATTCAAGTAATCCTTTCACGCCTATTCCCTGTGGAATTCGACCCCAACCTATTTGGGTTATTATATTTGACATCGATCGCTTTACACTTTTTTAAGGTGTAATTTGAGCGTATCAAATTTTGGCACTGTTGCCGGGGAATACAGTTTTGAAATTACTAGCTAGTGTGTACTTTACTTTACATCTTCTCTATTCCATCACACTTTGCTTGCGTTGCTTAGTGTGCTAGGTAAGCACGGCCGATTATGATAAAGAGGAGAATCCCTTTGCGTACATTGAGGAATACATTGATGATACCAATGTTATTCTCCCTCCACGGGTTGACGCTGCTATATTCAAAGTAGAGCACAGGTTAATCCTAATGCTTAAGGCAGAAGGATTATTCAGGAATTCTACAGATGATGATCCAACGCAACACCTTAGGAATTTCTTGGGTGTGTGCGCTATGCATAAATAGAACAATGTAACAGATGATGACCTGAGATTGCGAGTGTTCAAATACTCATTGACTGGAGAGGCGAGAAAGTGGATTCAAAATCTACCTCCTCAATCTATCACTTCTTGGCCTGAACTTGTCCGTGCCTTCTTGTCCAAGTGGTTCCCACAGAGAAAGAAGTCTGAGCTTAGAGATAAAATCTTCTTCTTCAAACAACTACCAGGAGAACACTTACATGAAGCGTGGGACCGATTCAAGTTTTACTTAGTGAGGTCACCGAACCATGGTTTTTCGGATACTATTTTGATGGACAAGTTCTACATGGGTTTGGATCCATTGAAACTTGAAAATGCAAATGCGGGACTTGTCAAGAGAGAAAAATTCAAAGCTCAAAGGTACCCTTCCATGTGATACAATTGTCAACCCAAAGAGGAATGTGACTCCATCTTCTCATTGCATTGCTATCACTACTAGAAGCAGGAAAGTACTTCAAGATGAAAGTGAACAAGTGGTTGACGTAGATGATCTTGAGCAAGAAGTTGAGGCACGAGTTGAAGTACCAGTTGTTGTTGAAAGTGAGAAGCCCTCCCAAGAGGTGAAAGTCCAAAAAGCAAGGCATGAAGAGGTTAAGGAAAAGGTTAAGGAGACCTTAAAAGCTCCTCCACCGATTCCTCTACCTACCTCTTCATTCCCTCAAAGTCTCATTATAAGAGTAGATGATAGCAAGTTCGAGAAGTTTTATGATATTCTAAAGCAATTGTCGATGAACATTACATTCTTGGAAGCCTTCCAAGAGATGCTGGGATTTTCCAAATACTTAAAGGACTTGATGACCAAGAAGAGAACTACCAAAAATGAAGTGGTGAGTATGACTCACCGGGTTAGCTCTATTATTGCTACAACAACCGTTGAGAAGAAGGAATACCCGGGAGCATTCACCATCCCATGTACTATTGGTTTGAGAGATTTTGCAAGGGGACTTTGTGACAATGGGGCCAACATTAACTTGATGCCCCTTGCTATTTACAAGCAAGAAGGATTGGGTTTTCCAAGACCCACAAGTATGAGATTGCAAATGGCAATCAAAATACCCGTGGGTATTGTTGATGATGTACTAGTAAAAGTGGGGAAGTTTCTTCTCCCAGCCGACTTTGTGATACTTGATTGTGCGGTTGACAGGGAAATTCCTATCATATTGGGGAGGCTATTCCTTGCCACGGGAAGAGCTTTGATGGACTTAGAACGGAATGAGATCAAGTTCCGAGTTAATGATAAAGAAGTCACGTTCCAAGCTAGTAAGGGTATGAAGTTTCAAAATGCATATTAAGGGATCTCGGTCATTGATGTCATTGATGAGGTGGAGGATGCAAGAAACATGAAGATGTATGAAGAGTGACTTGGTGAGGCTTTAGCGGCAATATTGGTCAATTTTGATGGTGAGGACATGGAGGGGTATGTGGAAGCCGTGAATGCTTTAGAAGGACGTGGGTCCTACACTTATGCACCGAGTAATCTCTCTCTTGACTAAGATAATAGAGCCACTCCTCCCGCAAAGACTTCCATTATTTAGCCGCCACAACTTGAGCTCAAGACACTTCCATCACATTTGAGGTATAAATTTCTTGGCTCTAATGATACTTTACCCGTAATTGTTTCCTCTTTGTTAGATGATGTGCAGGTAGGTAAATTGTTGAATGTCTTACGGGAACACCGACAAGCAATTGGATGGACAATAGCGGACATCCGAGGAATTCCCGTCGGAATTTGTGAGCATAAAATCCAATTGGAGGAAGGAAGCAAGCCGAGTGTTGAACACCAAAGGATATTGAATCCATCGATGCAAGAGGTGGTCAAGAAGGAGATAATCAAGTGGTTGGCTATCGGGGTGGTCTACCCCATTGCGGATAGTTCTTGGGTGAGCCCGGTGCAATGTGTGCCAAAGAAGGGAGGCATGACAGTAATCCACAATGAGAAGAATGATCTCATCCCAACAAGGACGGTCACCGAGTGGAGAGTGTTTATGGACTACCGAAAGCTTAACAGTGCCACGTGCAAAGACCATTTCCCTATGCTTTTTATTGATCAAATGCTTGATCGGCTAGCGGTAAGGTCATTCTATTGCTTCCTTGATGGATATTCCGGATACAACCAAATCAACATAGCATAGGAGGACCAATAAAAGACAACATTCACATGCCTATATGGAACTTTTGCTTTTAGATAGATGCCGTTTGGATTATGCAACGCTCCGGATACCTTCCAAAGGTGTATGATGTTTATATTCTCGGACATGGTGGAGGATTTCCTAGAGGTGTTCATGGAAGACTTTTCGGTGGTAGGTGACTCTTTTGAGCATTGTCTTGACAATCTTAGGCAAGTTCTCAAAAGATGTGAGGAAACCAAACTTGTGCTAAATTGGGGAAAATGCCACTTCATGGTGGATGAAGGAATTGTCTTGGGCCACAAAATTTCTAAACATGGCATAGAGGTTGACCGAAACTTTTTGGGGCATGCCGGATTCTATCGGGGCTTTATCAAGGACTTCTCGAAAATTGCAAATCCCATGTGCAAACTCCTTGAAAATATGCCAAGTTTGTGTTTGATGAAAAGTGCCTTAAGGCATTTGAGGAATTGGAAGAGAAGCTCACCACGACACCGATTATTGTCACACCGGATTAGTCTCTTCCATTTGAACTCATGTGTGACGCCAATAGTGTAGCTATTGGAGCAGTGCTTGGCCAAAGGCATAACAAAGTTCTCCATCCTATCTATTATGCAAGCAACACGCTCAAGGGTTCCCAAGTGAATTATACTTTGACTGAGCAAGAGCTTTTTTCCATTGTCTATGCCTTTGAAAAATTTCGAGCTTATTTGTTGGGGTCTAAGGTGATAGTCTACACTGATCATGCTGCTCTTCGCTATCTCATGGAGAATAATGATACCAAGACAAGACTAATCCGAAGGGTCCTCTTATTACAAGAATTTGACTTTGAGATCAAGGATCGAAAAGACACAGAAAATCAAGTGCGGATCATTTGTCTAGGCTCGAAGAAGATGGTAGACTGAAGGAGAATCTTGACATCAATGATGCCTTTCCTGATGAGCACTACTGGCATTGTTATTTTCATCTACTCCTTGGTACGCCGATATTGCTAACTACTTGATTAGTGACCTCAATCCGTATGGATTGGAAGCTTATCAGAAGAAAAAGTTTTTAAGAGAGTGTCGGCAATACTACTGGGAAGATCCATTCTTGTTCCGCATTTGTGCTGATAACATCATTAGGTGGTGTGTTCCAGAAGAAAAGATTATGCCAAATCATAAGGAATGCCATGACTCGCCGGTTGAGGGTCATCATGGGGGCAATCGAACGGCGGCGAAGGTACTTGAATGTGGCTATTATTGGACGTCGATCTACCATGATGCAATCAAATGGTCAAATCTTGTGACCAATGTCAAAGTCAAGGGTCAATCTCTAAGAGGCATGAGATGCAGATCCACTTTGTGATGGAGGTCGAGATCTTTGACGTGTGGGGAATCGATTTTATGGGTCCCTTTGTGAGCTCGTATAGTATGAAATACATCTTGGTGGCAGTGGACTATGTTTCCAAGTGGGTTGAAGCAACCTCCTTGCCGAACAATGAGGCAAGGAGTGTGACCATATTTTTAAAGAAAAACATATTCACACGGTTTGGCACTTCTAGAGCCATTCTTAGAGATGGTGGATCTCATTTCTGTAACAAGGCTTTCATGGGGCTACTAGAGAAATATGGCTTCAAGCATAAGGTGGCCACACCTTATCATCCTCAGTCAAGTGGCCAAGTTGAAGTTTCCAATCGGGAGATAAAGAATATTCTAGCAAAAACTGTTAATGCAAACAGGACCGACTGGACAAGAAAGCTAGATGATGTGTTGTGGGCATATCACACAGCGTACAAGACCCCTATTGGCACTTCTCCATACCGGTTAGTCTTTGGAAAGGCATGTCATCTACCCGTAGAGATGGAACACAAAGCCATGTGGGCTTTAAAAAGGTTGAACCTGGACCGGGCCGAAGCTGCAAATTTGAGGTTAACACAACTCAATGAAATGGAAGAATTTCGTTTCCATGCATATAAGAGTGCAACTGTGTACAAAGAAAGGATGAAGTTCGTCCATGACAAGAAGATCTTGAAGAGGGAGTTCAAGTTGGGTGACTTGGTTTTGCTTTTCAATTCAAGGCTCAAGTTGTTTCCGGGCAAACACAAATCGAAGTGGTCCGGTCCGCTAAAAGTGGTAAATATTTCCCCTTTTGGAGCTGTGGAATTAGAATCAGAGGATGGACTCCGAACTTTCAAAGTGAATGGCTAGCGAGTCAAGCACTACTTGGGCAAAGATGGAGAAAAACACTTGAACAGTTGGCTCTCAAAGATGGTCCATGCCCGACCAATGAGTAAGCCCAAAGAGGGGCCAACTTCGTCGTGCCGCGACATTAAATCAAGCGCTTCATGGGAGGCAACCCATGTCTGGTAACATCCTTTTTGTCAATTTTTATTTTTGTTAGATAGATTAAAGTGAGCAAATTGAAGTGTGTGTTAGAGTGCAGATGGTCCAAAAGATCATAAAACAGGGGGAAATTGCTAATTAAATGGAAGAAAAATTACCCTGGGAAGTTTGCTACAACTATACGGTCGTATATTGACTATGCGGACCGCATAGTGATCACAGACCTGGACAGTTTGTTGGGAAAAGTTTGCGTGCAAAAATGCGGTGAACGTGTGCACTTTGCGGTCTGCATATCACTTATGCGACCGCAAAAATGCATCGCATCATGGGTGCAAGTGACCTGAGCTGAAACTACCGCATAACACTTATGCGGTCGCATAATGTGTTATGCGGCCACTTAACCGCCACATTCTCAACAGGTATAAACCTAACCCCATTCGCATAAACCCCTTCCCTTGCACACCAGCACTCACACTCACACTTTGCACTAAAACAAAACAAAAGAAAGAAAATAACGGCTGACCCAGAATTAGACATTTGAACACGAATCAATCAATTGAGACCAAGTGTGCTTTTAATCCTAACGATCACGTCTTCAACCTGCCTTCATCTGGTTTGTGTTCCCTCCTCTCTTCCTTCTCTGTTATTTTTAGTTTTTATTTTTGTTTTGTGTTGTTTTTTGTTGCGTTTGTTTTCTTTTTTTGTTCATTCTCTGGGGTCATCTGCTCATAATGTGAAGTCTTGCATGTTTAATTAAGTTCGAGCTTGCTGGGTAATGAATTAGGTAGCATCGTTGTTAAGGGTAGAAGAAAAATGTGGGGACGATGACCTTTTGCGGTCGCATAAGTGATTTGCGGTCCGTAAAGTTGCGCTAAGGAAACCCTAGGCAACCTAGTGCAATGTAACTATGCGATGGCTTTTCCGATCACATAAGTGTTATGCGGATTTCAAAGCCATCACACACATAGAAAGATTGTGGCCGACTAAAACGTTGTTTGCGGCCAGTTTGCGATCGCAAATCCATCTTTGCGGTGGATTTTGCGATCGCATAGTGTGATGACCATTATGAGTACACAGTTTTGCGATGGATATGAAAACTGCATAGTGGGTATGCGATCGGATAACCCATCGCATAACTGAATTCCTTCTACAGACATAAATTTTGCAACGGGTTTGCGGTCCGCATAGTGGTTATGCGACCACATAACCCATGGCATTTTCTGATTTCCTATCAAAATTTTCTTCTTATGTTTGCTATGTAGCTCACACACGGTTTCTTTGCAGAAATGGCTCCCAGGATATCTATTGTTGCTCGCTAGCTCATGGACAAAAAAGGGCTTCCACCGGCCAACTTGCACAACAAGCCAAGCGTCCATGAACGGAAACATCTCAATCTGCTGCTAAACAACCCTCGCAGTCTGATGAGGAGGATACTTTGCCATCAATAGACCTACAGGCTGAGGCAAGAAGAAAAAAAGGGGAGGATCTACAACTCCGTTTTGGGGTCACAGGTTCCATGAGTCTGTATAAAGAAGGGCTTAACAAACGGAAGATCCTGGAAGAGTAACGACTGAGCTTGAACGGGTTACAGGAGCACTACCCCCACATACTGGAGAACATTAAGGCAAGGAACTCAGATTGATTCACAGAGGTCTCTGAGGATTTTACTGAAACACTGGTGCGATTATTTTACGCATCCTATGGGGCTTCCAGGACCGCTAATCACGAGCGAAACAAAGTCTTATGTGAAACAGTCTTGGTTCGAGGGAAGCATGTGCTTTGTGACAAGGGCACCATAAATGATTTGTATATTTCGGACTGGAGACCGGGCATATCTGAATATGATGCCAAAATAGCCAACAAAGATAGTGAGCATGCCTGGATAGCCTCAGTGATAGCAAAGGGGACCCCGACTTGGATTGACCCTGCCCATAAAATTTTCAAGGAAGATCTCACACGGGAGGGTCGGTACTAGCTCAACTTTGTCACGTCTTGCCTGATAGCGTCCAGGAATGAAACTGATATAAACATTGAGAAAGCTATTCTTATTGCATGCATTATGACCGATACCAAGAGTTGGGGGTCAGAGCCAACCAGACGGCCACGTCACTTCCATAGCTATTTTTTATATTTTGTAATAAAATAAGTATTTATGGTATATACTACCATTGAGGCATGAAATACGTTATTTATGCTTTTCCCCTCTCTTAGACAGCTGTACATGCCTATTTTTAAGGTGATTGTCCTACTGTATTCATGAATACATGGCGAGATATACGTGAATGCATGCGCGTACAGTCGTGACTGCCCTGATTTTTGGCACTTTTTACTGTTGTATTCATTAATACAGCAGCGTGAATACATGTGAATGCATGCGCGTACAACTGAATTGTCATGATTTTAGGTGTTTTTTGTTGTTGTATTCATGAATACATGTGAATACATGCGCATACAGCTAGAGTGCCTTAATTTTAGGCGTTTTTTACTGATGTATTCATGAATGCAGTTGCGCGAATACATGCTAATACACACGTGTACAACTGGACTGCCCTTATTTTAAGCGCTTTTTGTTGTTGTATTCATGAATACATGGCGCGAATACATGTGAATACATGCTCGTACAGCTGTATTACCCTGATTTTTAGGCGCTATTTACTACAGTATTCATGAATACAACAGCGCGAATACATTGAATACACTACCGTAACAACTGAATATTAGTTATAAAAAATAATTATGTATACGGTAGCTATAAAAAGTTAATAACCACTAAACAATAGTGATTTTTAAAAATGCGTCTATATTATATAACATAACAATACGATTTATATAATTAACCTCAACTTATTTGTGGTTAACGCATTGTTCTTAAATAAATCTGCGAGAAACCCTCCTTTCATATACGTGTTCTTGTAAATATAACTTCTTTTTCCATTTATCTTTTAATCTATTTGTAAATTTTAGTTTTTATCTTTTTGGTATTTACGTGTTATAAATCACATCTATTCTCATACTTGCTTATTATTTCTTGAACCACACAAAAAATATTTCTTAGATTTTAATTTTCTTAACTTAATGAAAGCGGAGAAATAAATTGATATTTCCAACAAAAAAATATATTTCCATGTCAACTTCTATATATGTTTAAGAAATTTGTACTCGAATCATTTTTGTGTGTTACTAAAAAAAGTTTCATCTCTATTTACATACATATGGGGGACACGGATGTCTCTTGGTTAAATTTGAGAGGATTGCTGTTTCAATTCTAACGCAATTCAAAGGGGATAAGTGTTTTTACTCAAACAAAATTAATAGCCTATTTAGTCATGAGTTTATTTTGAGAAATGCTTTTTTCAAAAGTACTTTTGATAAGAAGTAATTTGTGTTTGGCTAATTAATTTGAAAAGCATTTCTAAACAGCAATTAGTATTTGGCCAAATGTGATGACCCGCCAGGTCATCTGGAGCTTTAGAACCTAATTCTGTATTACGAAGCCTCCAATAGCTTCTTTAAGCCTTCCTCGATTTGCGCGCATAGTCCGGGTATCTTTCCGAAAAGCTTTTATGTTAAAACTGATAAAATATGAAATTTTGCCTTAAAAATTCATTTGAGTTGACTTCGGTCAATATGTTGAGCAAACGGACCCGGATTTATGCTTTGACAGTCCCGATGGGCCCGTCTCGTGATTTAGGACCTGGATGTATGCCCGAAATCGAATTCGGAGGTCCCTAGTTCGAGTTATTGATTTTTGTCGAAAATTAAAAGTTTAAAGGTTTAATGATTTTAAAGAATTGACCGATGTTTGATTTTGATGATACCGGGACCGTATTTTGATTCCGGAACCCGGTATAAGTTCATTACTATATTTATGATTTGTCTATCAAATTTGGTGAAAAACATAGTTGGTTTGGCGTGATTTGGACGTTCGGTTGTTAAAATAAAAGTTTTAAATTTTCCTTGAAAATTTCATTTGATTTGGTGTTCGATTTGTAGTTCTAGGCATTATTTTGGTGTTTTGATCACGCGAGCGAGTTTGTATGAGTTTTTTGGACTTGTATGTATAATTGGTTTGAAGCCCCGAGAGCTAGAGTGAATTTTGGATGGTTGAAACTTAGAAAATCTGGGTTTTTGGACTTCAACAGGTTTCTGGTGTTTCCTCCTTCGTATTCGCGAAGGTACTCTCGCGAACGAGAAGAGTGAACTGGACTGGGTGAGAGTTTCTTCTTCGCGAACGCGGAAGCTGGGCCGCGAGCGTGGAGCAGTGGGGGCATTACCCTTCACGAACGCGGCCATCCTCTCGCGAACGTGTAGGCATGGGACATGGGGGAGGGGAAATTGATCAATACTCTTCGCGAACACGACACAAGGTTCGCAGACGCGCAGGCTGGTGGGTGTAAGCCTTCGCGAACACAAAAGTTATCTCGCAAACGCATAGGCTATCTGAGTTGTTGCTTCGCGATCGCGCAGGCCCTTCGCAAACGCAAAGAAGGCCTGACGCCCAGACTTTAAAACATTTCAAAAATGGAATTTCTCCCATTTTTCATAACCCTTCCATTAGAGCTCGGTCTAAGAGCGATTTTGAAGATAAAACTCAACATCAAATCATAGGTTTGTACACTCTAACTCATTTTCTTCCATTTCTAACATCACCCACTAATTCTAACATCGCCCACTAATTCCTAGCCCTAATCTTTGTTATTTCATGGTATAAAACTAGGGATTTAGGAAGAATGGGACGGGGAGGGGGTTGAAAATTAGGGATTTAGACGTCAATTTGAGGTCGGATTCCGAAACTAATTGCATAATCGGGCTCGGGATGAATGGGTAAATGAATTTTTGTCCGAACCTCGGTTTTGACCAAGCAGGCCCGGGATCGATTTTTGACTTTTGGGGGAAATATTTGAAAATTCTAAATTTATGCAGTGTAATTGATTCCTTTAGCAATATTTGGTATTATTGGGTCAATTGTGGCTAGATACGAGTGGTTTGGAGGCGGATTCTAGGGAAAAATCCCCGGTAGAGCTCTGAATTGACTGTGGAGTAAGGTAAATGTTGAGTTTAACCTTGACTTGAGGAAATTAGGAACCCTCGAACTGCTATGTGAATTTCATGAGTTGCGGCGTATATGCGAGGTGGCGAGTGCTTATACGCCTCCGAATTACTTGTTTTCCCCGATTTTCCACTTTTTCTTAATTATCTCCTTCCTTGTCTTAAATGTTATCTTCCGTATGCCTTCTATGCTTATTCGCTACCTGTTAATCAGTGTTTTCTTTTGTTAATATTGTTATATCCTTTTACATTTTCATGATTCACTGCTACTTGCCTTAATTGACTTACTTGCACCTTCTAATTGTCATTTACCAGACTTGACTTGTTGTGTAGTATTACCTATGTGAATTTCCATGGTGTACATTATTTCCTTTTTGGTTCAGCTTGGTATTTATTGATCGTAAAGGTTCTTGTGATTTGAATTATTGATTTGACTGTGCACATTGAGTATTTGATACTGATATGGTGGGATCGGGTTGCACGCTGCAACAAGTTAAATAAGGGTGGATTTGATATGGTGGAATAAGGGTGAATTTGTACTGAGACGGTGGGATCGGGTTGCATGCTGCAATAGGTGGAATAAGGGTGGATTGTTACAGTGAAATAAGGGTGAATTATGATACTGATATTATTATATGGTGGGATCG
This sequence comes from Nicotiana paniculata, assembly GCA_005239505.1. Classification (NCBI taxonomy): domain Eukaryota; kingdom Viridiplantae; phylum Streptophyta; class Magnoliopsida; order Solanales; family Solanaceae; genus Nicotiana; species Nicotiana paniculata. The sequence goes on from ML324064.1 coordinate 12,036, forward strand.
GATTGCGCGCCGCAACACACACACACACACACACACACACACACACACACACACACACACACACATATATATATATATATATATATATATATATATATATATATATATTCATTGTTGTTAATGTTATTACGGTGAAATAAGGGAGGATTCTGTATTGTATGGTGGGATCGGATTGCGCGCCGCAACAACCTATGTGTTTCTATTTCTTGGAGTTGAGCTGATTTTCGGTATTTCATTGGAAACTCTAAGGATTGGTAATTCTGAACGTTACTGGCTTATTTCTTAAGGCTGTAGCTATTATCTTTAGTTGAGCCGTATTTCTTTTTCTGTATTTATTATATATTGCATACAGGTTGTAGTGTGAGTGACTTGCCTTAGTCCCGTCACTACTTCGTCAAGGTTAGACTCGGCACTTATAGAGTACATGAGGTCGGTTGTACTCATACTACACTCTGCATTTCTTGTACATATTTTGGAGTCGGTCCCAGCGGTGGTTATTAGCATGCTCGGATTGGACAGCTCGTGGAGACTTGAGGTACAGCTGCTCAGCGCCCACAGCTTCTGGAGTCCCCTTCCCTTTTTTATTTAGTTGTGTACTTTCCTTTCAGACAGGTTCATGTTATTGCAGACCCTTATTTGTACTATTCTAGTAGCTCGTGAACTTGTGACACCGGTTCCAGGATTGTATCAGATATTTTAGTTGTTTTAACTTTCTCACATTAATTTGGATTGCTATATTTATTTCAATCTTTTTTCTCATTATTTAATTTAAACTATTGAAAAAGGAATAAACTGTTCTAATGTTGGCTTGCCTAACAAGTGAAATTTTAGGCGACATCAAGGTCCCGACGGTGGGAATTCCAGGTCGTGACACCATACTTTTAAAAAGTGCTTATAAGTGTATTTTAATTTTTTAAAGTGTTTCTCAAAAAAGTGCTTCTAGGAAAAAGCTACTTTTTTCAGCTTCTTCTCAAAAGCGCTTTTTTTTTCTCCTTAAAGCTTGGCTAAACACTTCAACTTTGGAAAAACAATTCATCTTGGAGAAGCTTGGCCAAACAGGCTATAAGGCAAATGAAGTGGTATCGCTAAAAAATACTCGAATATCTCATTTCCTTTGGTTTCTACCTCATTATTTCTACCGTTGAGTCCGACTAATTTGGATTCACAAAAGAAAATTTATATTGGACGTAAAATTATCTATGAAAATCAATTTCATTCAGAGCTTGAACCCCATTGGCTAAGAATGAGGAGTTACTTACCACCATCATAATTTTTTTATGGTCATATAATTTCTAATAACAGTGCATTCGTTCAGGATGCCAAATTCTGCAACTAATGAAAAAGTTTTGGAGTAAAGGAAAGTGTGTACGTTGTCACACTCCCTACCTTCCAAAGGTGCCTAAAGGACGGGCCAGACGCAAGAGAGCGATGACCGGGGAAGACTGATCACAAAGTAGTATGTTGTAACCTAACTTTAATTTTAACAGAAATTTTAACGCATTAAGAGCAAAAAATATTTGCTTCTAATGCAGTCACCATATTATTTTAACTGTCATTTAAACTTTCAAATTTTCAATCTTTTCAAACATGTTTAATTTTGATCATTTACATGATTTAATTTTAAAATGTAATTGTTTAATTAAAACCAGTGTATACGGTTGAAATCGGGTATGCCCGGTTTCATGGGCTCGATAAGCTGCCTCGAGAGAAAACTCGCAGTGGTTCTGGTTCGAGCTCGATGGCAAAGTATGAAGCATGAAGATCGAAGCACCCGCTGAGGATCGAGACCAAGTATGACTAACGTCGAGTAAAGGAATGGCGAGATATTAGTAATCGACCAAAGATCTCGGCGAAAATCTCAGAAGAAATTGAACCAAGCGGTTATTGATATCATTCATTGGATTTATTTCCGTTATTGGAGTTGTACCTTATTTAGGATTCCTCTACTATATAAAGAGGGACTCCATTCATTTGTAACATCATACATTCACTGATAAAATAATATGCACGCTTCTCTCTATTTACTTTCTATCTGTTGTTGTTCTAATTGTTCTCGTTGTTCTTACTACTTGATCTCGTGACTATCCTGAATCGAGGTCGATACATAGCTACAACACTGGTTTGATTTATTTTGTCGTTTAGTTTATTTATTTAATTCGTTATTTATCAATTGGTATTAAATTCAGATCATGTATCTTTAAAACCAAAATACAAGTTTAATTGTTACTCGAATTTTAGGGTAAACAGTTTGGCACCCACCATGTGGCTAAGGATAATAGTGGTTGTTCAGTACTGATTCTGGTAAAACACACTATTTTACGCTTTTTCTTGTCAAGAATTTTTGCTTTCAGGTTGAAACATGCCAAACTCACAAAACGCATCCACACACGGTAAAAATGGTCTCGGACTTCACGGGGAAAACGAGAATGTTATTGCTCCAGGAATCAAGGTGCCACAAGCTAATATCGAAGGAGCACCACTCGTCAACCCAGTCGACGTCAGTTCGCACGTTTCTCGGAATGCGGACTTAGGCGCAGAACCCGAAGGGAGTGTACGCAAAGAAGGCCGAACTAATGGCCGAGGTACACAGAGCAGAGGAGAAGAAAGAGTCAGTCTCCGAGTAATATTTGAAATGCTTCAGTCTCAACAAACCGCCATTGCTCAGTTACAGAATCAACACAGAGCTCTAAATAGGGTCGAGCCGGAGACTACTCGTTGTACTAAGCCAGTACCGGAAAGATCGGGTGATAACACATCGGCAACCAATCCTGCCGTAATGAAGATGCTCGAGGAGCTCACCAAGAGAATTGAATCAGGAGAGAAGAAAATCAAAGCCAATGATAAAAAGGTGGAGACTTACAACTCCCGAATTGACCAGATACCGGGGGCACCACCGATCTTTAAAGGAATGGATTCGAAGAAGTTTGTGCAAAAACCGTTCCCTCCAAGTGCACCTCCGAAGCCCATTCCAAAGAAGTTCTGTATGCCTGACATACCCAAATATAACGGGACCATTGACCCTAATGAGCATGTTACCTCTTACACATGCGCCATTAAGGGTAATGATTTGGAGGATGATGAAATCGAGTATGTGTTGCTGAAAAAATTCGGAGAGACGCTGTCAAAGGGAGAAATGATTTGGTATCACAACCTGCCACCAAATTCCATCGATTCATTCACCATGTTGGCATATTATTTCATAAATGCACACGCCGGGGACATAAAGGTTGCAACAAGGAAATCATACCTCTTCAAAGTGAGACAAAGGGATAATGAGATGCTAAGGGAGTTCGTGTCTCGATTCCAAATGGAACGCATGAAGTTGCCACCGGTCACGGATGATTGGGCCGTTCAAGATTTCACCCAAGGGTTGACGAATGGAGTTTGATAGCATCACGACAGTTGAAATAAAATTTGATCGAATACCCACCTGTAACTTGGGCAGATGTTCACAATCGATATCAATCCAAGATAAGGGTCAAAGATTACCAATTGGGAGCTCCTTCCGATTCAGTACATCCATATCGGTCGACAGGTAAAAACTAGAGAAACGTCGACAGAGATCCAAGGTCGAATAAAGATCGGTACCAATCATATATTGCATATCGAAAGAATAACGGACCGGTACGCAACTCCGCCCAAAATGATCGAAGAAGCGATCGAGGACAGAATTCTCGGGGACTTATGAGTAAAACTGGCTTCGACAAGTATGCGGATCCCGCAAAAGCACCGCGGCTATCGGAGTACATTTTCAGCTTCGATGCATTGGGCATTGTATCGGCTATTGGAAGGATCAAAGACACTAGGTGGCCCAGACCTATACAGACCGATCCTTCTCAAAGAAACCCAAATTTAATGTGTAAAAATTATTGAACACATGGTCATAGGACCGAAGATTGCAGACAATTAAGGGAGGAGGTAGCTCGAGTTTGCAACGAGGGCCATCTTTGAGAGTTCCACAGCCATCGAGCTAAGAATCACTTCAGGAAAAGAGACACCAAGAAAAAGAATGAACAAGAAGAACCTCAACATGTCATTCATATGATCGTCGACGGGGTCGACATTCCACAAGGACCTATATTCAAACGCACGAAGGTGTCTACCACCAGAGAGAAACGGAATCGAGACTATGTGCCCGAAGGCTTATCATTCAATGACCAAGAAGAAGAAGGCATTTCTCAACCAAACAACGACACTTTGGTAATTTTTATCTTGTTAAAAAACTCAAGCTAAGCGTGTTCTAGTGGATCTAAATAGCTCGGCAAACATCATCAGATCGAGGGTGCAAGACCAAATTGTACATGCATCTCGAGTCCTAAACGGCTTCAATTATGGCCAGTGAAACAACTAAGGGGGAGATTATCCTGCCGGTGAACGTGGTCGGGAACATCCAAGATACTAAATTCCATGTCATCGAAGGCGAGATGACATATAATGCACTTCTCAGAAGGCCTTTGATCCACCACATGAGGGCAGTATCGTCGACCCTCCACCAAATGATGAAGTTCCCGACAAAAGATGGTGTAAAAATGGTATACGGAGAACAACATGTTGCAAAGGAAATGTTTGTGGTCGATGAAGTAACACGAATCTCAAAATTATCAGCCTCAGAAAATTTAGCACCAAAGATAAAAAGGCGGCCAAATAGCAATCACCGTCCCCAGCCTCGACTGAATCATAGAAACAAGTGATAGATGAAGAAGAAGAGGAGGATTTTCTAACCCCTCGAACCTTTGTTGTTCCTGAAGAATCGGATTCCACCAAATCAACAGTCGAAGAGCTGGAACAGGTTATACTGATCCAGTACCTGCCCGAGCGAAATGTATACCTGGGGACGGGATTAAATCCCGAACTCAGGAAAAAACTTATTCAATTTCTTATTGATAACATAGACTGTTTTGCATGGTCCCATTTAGTCATGACAGGGATGCCAACGGATATAACAACACATCGACTAAGCCAGGATCCCAAGTTCAGACCGGTGAAGCAAAAGAGAAGGCCCCAGTCCGAGGTAAAGCATGTCTTCATAAAGGACGAGGTAACTTATATTCAAAATAGGATCCATTCAGGAGGTAAAATACCCCGAATGGCTAGCTAATGTAGATGTAGTCCCTAAAAAGAGGAACAAGCTTAGAATGTGTGTAGACTATAAAGACTTGAATAAAGTATGTCCTAAAGATTCTTTTCCATTGCCTAACACCGATTGCATGATCGATGCCACGGCCGGACACGAGATCCTTGCTTTTATCGACGCCTATTACACGTACAATAAAATCCAAATGGACCTAGAAAACCAAGAAAAGAATTCTTTTATCACTAAATATGGAACCTATTTGTCACGCCCCGAGCTTGGGGGCGAGCACCTGGTATCGTGCCTATCCTTGCGTATCACTTACGACTGAGAGGCTCTGAACATGTAACATCATACTCTGGCCATGATACACATTACAAGATAATGTACGAAGCAAAATATAAAACTGAATAGAGGCTAACACTGACTAAATGTCAACATAAAGCTGGCCCGGTAAGGCCGTCATAACTACTATAACTGACAAGCCAACAAAACATACATACAGGGCCTACGAGCCCAACATACTGCACTAACTGACAGGATATGTCTACAAGCCTCTAAAGCTGGATGTACTATGATCGGAACAGGGCCCCGACCTACCCTTAACCTATATATGTATATATGCAGTATGTACACAAAACTCTAGACCCGACAACTCCGAAGGACGTGGAGCTTACTGATAAAGCTGAAGTCGGGCAACACCTATTGAGGGGGTCTACCCGTCTGTCTGTTGTTGATACTCAATTTTTCCTAAAAATATTTCAAAATGCATATATGTTTTCAAAATTATGCATTAGCATCAATTGGTATTTTTTCATAATTTTTCTACGTTTATTAATTTATCCAGTAGTTTATTTTCAATAAATAATTACAAAATTGCATCAAAATGACTTCCAAACATTTCTTGATTTATTATTTATATTTATGGACCTATTGAGCCAAAATTATTTCATAACTAGCCAAATTGGAACCTTTGGGCTATAATTGCAATAACTTTGCAATTATAGCCCAATCATATAATTTTATACCATTTTTTCACCAAAAATTAATCACTTATATTATAAATACTAAATAAACTTTTTAAAATTATTATCTATGCATAAATTCATTTTTATAATAATTAGTTATTTTTAAAAATAATTTTAATCAATTTAAGATGTGTATTTAACAAAGATCCACTTTATTTCAATTCTAGCCTAATTAAACCAGCCCAAACCTTATTAAATCAACCCAACAGACCCCAAGCCCAAATACCCTTTGAGCCCAATCTGATATACCCAACCCAATACCCCATTTCAGTTCTGACCATTCATCACTCAGATCAACGGTCCAGATATACCTTACCTTAATTAAAAAGAACGACCCCCCTCCCAAGCCCTCATTTTCTCTCATTTCTCTCATTTGCTCTCCTCCGTCATCCCCTTCCCCTTCTCTCTCAAATCCTCCCTGCCCAAACCCTAATCCCTTCGCCATTTTCTGGTTCGCCAGTAACAATGGTGGTTCCCTACCACCCCTAGCCTCTATGGATCCTCTCCATGGCCTGATTCTTGCATCCTTGAGGTCCTCAAGGGACTAGTTGGTTGGTCATTCACCCTCCCCGGGTCCGTGCTCACCATTCTCAGACCACCATGGCCTTTCTGAGTATGATCGCTCTTTTTCCTTACTAGACCTACGGTTTCTAAAGCCTGCTTCTCTCATCTCTAGGTTATCTCTCTGAAATCCTAACTCATTCTTTGACTCTTCAGATCTGCAATAGATCTGAGGATACTTGAATTGTTTTACCACTTTTCTATGAAAATCTTTCGATTTTTCAGAGTGTCTCTTCATTTTTCTAACTAGGGTTTCTTAACCCTTTCTTCAAAACGACTTTCCTCCGATTTTCAGTGTTATTCTATGATTTTTACCATGTTTAAACGGGTTATTTAAGTTTTCCCTTTTATCTGACTTATTATGTCAAAACCCTAAGTTTCTTGGTTTAATCTTTTGGTTCTGAGTTCGTCTTTACTGGTCGTCTTTCAACTTGTTTGCATGTTTGATTCTCATGAATCTGCTTCGATTAATCTGAGTATTTTGAGATTATCACCCTATTTGGCTTACTAGGGCTTCTGATTCTGCCTATTTCTGCTTACTATGTGCTCGCCTCGCTTACTCTCAGAAGTTTATGTTTATCAGTACTATATTCCAGTTTGAATCCCTGATTCTATGTGATTTTTTACTTTACCATGCCTATTAGGGTTCTGATTCTTGCCTTTTTCCTTGCCTATCATGTGTTTATTCTGTGCAATTTGTGTTGATTCCCCTTAATTAGTAAGGTTCCTATTTGAATCCCTAATTTCCTGTAATTGATACTTTTCGCTAATCTCTTATGATGATTTCCCTATTGATTTTCCGATCTTAGTTTATTTCTTGCCTTATTTTATGGTCGACTATGCTGTCAAATGGGTTCTTATGTTATTTCCTTAATTAGAATCCTATGTACCTAGCCTAATTACTTGCACTGATTGAAATTGTTTCTTTATTTATGCTCCAGTCATGCATAATCCCTTTCCTTACTTGTTTTCTGTCTTTTACCGTTTGAAAATGACTCCCTTAATTAAGGGAGTAGTTGGACTGATTGTTGCTCTAATTGATTTTGAGCTCCATAATTTACTGCTTAATTATGTTTTCTTACCTTATTCTCTACCTAGTTTGAAACTATATATACTACTCTCATCAACAGTCTTAGGGACACAAAAAACATAATTCACTAATACATGCTCATATACTGATACACACAAAATACACTCAACACACACAAACACACTTAGTTCAAACTCTATCTCTCACACTCAAAGCTTTCTGCACTCTTCCGGTGTTACTTATTATTATTCTGAGTTAGCCGGCTGCAAGCCAGGGCTAACTATTGCGCCCTCCTGTCCCTCCACTTTTGTGTTTACTCTCTCTTCACTGGTATGATCTGATTTTTCAATTCAAGTTCTAAAATCAATGTGTTGTTTCTACTGCTTCAGTTTATCATTTTACTGATTTGTTTCTGTCTATTGTTTTCTTTTAAACGTGTGGTTAACTTTCTTCACTTATCATATTAGTTATTGCCTTATTTCACTCATGACCAGAATGATTATGAAATTTGTTCAGTCCTTTGTAGAATGTATCAAACTAACTCAGTTCTATCTATGCATGTTTGAATGGTTAACTGTTTGATTTATCTAATTTATGGTGCAAACTTGTTTGTAAACAATTTGTTATTCTGAGTTGTCTTGATTATATGCTCAATTCTGTTTGATACCACTATGCCTTCTATTGTTTGTTTTAAAATTCATAATTCGTTACTATGTTTACACCATGAGTTATCCCCAGTCCCATAAGCCCCTAAGCACTTCTGATTCTATGCAACCATGTCCCCAATTAGCAATTCTGAATCCCATGACCTATTGTCGGTTATTCCTCGAGACTTCTGTACTTATGCTTGTTGTGTGCTCACTTTAGGTGCTATATTTGTTCCCAACCCCATTACCCCTGTGTGAAGGACTGTTGTTGAACCTGTTTGTTCTGTATACTATTTGTTTAATTACCCTATTCTTGTTCAAACTATTTTTACTACTAAACAACTTTATATTTTTTATAAACTTCAACTGAGTCCTTTCAATGTTGTTTTCTTACTAAAACCTTTTCAAACTATGCCAAGCACTCTCACTGTACTCTTAGGTCTTTAAGTTCTGCCCCTCTAATGTGTGACTTCTTAGGGATCCCTATGAGATCCCTCTGAACTCTGACGCATTAGGGTTGACACTTCAACACTGCACTTACTCAATTATGGTTGTGAAGTCTAGGTGTGAGCACTTCCCGGGATCCTTTGAGGTCCTTAGGGAAATTTGACATACCCGGATATGAGAAAGGCTATAAAACGTTTGGGCATTTGAGGTTCTGAGAATTTGGGGCTGTTTTCAGGCTCCCTGTAGTGTAACTTCTTATTTTCTCTTATCTATTTATGTAACTCATTCAATATTGGTCTGTAATAATTATTTTAAACGAATATTGGGGATGGATAGTGAAAAGGGGAGGGTAGCTATGTCTGTTGTCAATATCCATGGGGGTAGAAACCATGCCGTAGGTTTACATTTCCTATGTGTGCATTAGAATACATGTTTAGGACCAATACATTCTACATTAGATATCATGTTCTTAGGTTTACTGTTTTCAACATTTCATTTGACATTATTTTCATTACTTAGAAATCCTACTTCTAGGCTAAATAACAGCATTAACATGAAAAATGTTGCTACTGCATATTCTGAATCATGCTGTAAGTTTCTATGCATTTAGAAACCATATTTTAGGAACTCTGCATATAAATCATTCTGCATTTTCATATGTTCATTAGATTCCATGCATTAGGGTCTTGTTCACACTCGCTCAGTCGCACCTAGCTAAACTACTGACGCATGAAAAGGAACATAAGACAGTCTCACATATGATTATCCTGTGCTAATAAAACTGGTAATAATCCATGTATCCTTGCAAAACTTAGAACAACATGCTTTTAGGTAAAATAACTTCTAAACTATTTTAATAAATCTGGTAATTATTGTGCATTTCCCTCACGCCTAGGCAAGCCTTAGGTAACCAACCTTTATAAAACTTGAAAACTGTTTGTTTTACGTTTACTGTTTAATGATTAAAATGCTTAAAATTAGTAGGCAAACTGATTAAGGCCCCTGGTTCTGGGTTTATAAAATAAAACTGCATATCTTCTGTGTTTTGATATTCACTTATACATCATGTTTTAGGATCTTTTCTAATAATACTGCTCTTGTTTGTGTTGAGTCGTGATGTTTACATGCATTATCTGTAGAGGTCAACTTGAGCCTCTTAATTGCTCTTTACTTCTTTTATCTGCTAAAGTCCTACTTGTTCTTGACTGTCGCCTAGTATTTTATCTTTTCAACCTTAGGGGTCTGTTTAGAACTTCCTTTGAGTAGAGGTCCTAATCTCCTCCAGGATCACTAACGAGGGACGGGTAACTACACGCATAGAGGCCGTTAAATAAAATTGCTTAATAACCGCTAAGGGGTGGGAAATGGTAGACATGGATATGATATCCAGTGCGCCAATGCCACGTGTAGCCCCTCTTATGAGGAGTGATTATCGGGCATTGTACTGATGTGATCCTATAGGATGAACAACCTAGGACCCCCTATCCCATACACATATGTGCTTAGATGGTAAATATTTCAAAAACTTGTATATGTGCCTAGACTTTATATCTTTTAAAATTTAAGCACATATGTGTGCTTAGACTGCGAATCTTCTCAAAACCTTTATCTATTTACCTATGTGTTTTATTGCTTATGTGCTACCTGTTTTAAAGTTCACAAAATTTGTTTGGCCGGGAACCACGGTTGTGGACTTCGAGGGGTGCCTAACACCTTCCCCTTGAAGTAATTTCAAGCCCTTACCCTATCTCTGGTTATCCAATCTGTGTTTGTAAATAACCTTTAGTAGGTTCCCTAACGCACCTTAACTCGTTAGGTAGCGACTCTTCAATTCCTTACCTCTTTCCCAAAAGGAAACGAGTTGTCCCAATAGTGTCGAATACCCTGACCGATCCGAAGGGAGAGGAAAGAGGGGGGCACGACAGCATGGCGACTCTGCTGGGGATTATATTAGGCTTTTACCATTTTCAAACTGCTTTGTGAACTTGTCTTTACTTTGTTAATACTCGCGACCTTTCCCTTTCCCCTTTTATGTGCCATTAATTGTTTATCTCTTTCCAGTATTTATTATTTTCAAAATCAAAACTGACATGTTTCTTTTTGTTTTCCTTTGTAACTGCTTTTTCAATCATAATTGTTGTATTTACCGCTTTCATAACGTGCAAATACATTACAACATGCTTTTATTGCTCATTTATTGTTGCATAATCATGCTCAACATCATATTCCACTTGTGCCTATACAAATCCTATAGCAACGTTTGATGAGTGTTTGCCCCCTTCCATTTTATATCATCCCTAAAGTCGGAAAGGTTTATTTGCGGTAAAACTAGTCGATCAGCGGTGCAGTCAACGGTTCTGTGCCTTTCCCCCTCAAGTTGTCCGCTTGAGGGTACTAGTCTAGAACCTCGTAGAAACCTTACTCTGTTATATTGTGCATGCATCATGGTCAAACCTATTCGGGTTAACGTTTCGTCCGTACAATAACCCTTTAAGACAGCCTTATCCAAAAGTCCATCGGGTTTTTCAATAATCCCAACGGACGCAGTCACGTTCTGTGCATTTATTTGGAGAACTAAACGCATGTATGCTGATCATAAGTGTATAAATAGTCGAGTCTAGCAGGGGTAAGGGCCTAACCTTATCTATTTTGCAGAAAATGAGGCACGAAGTCCCCAGGTTCGGCATGGTCTAAAGAATACCACCACTGTTGCTGGATTGGTGGGAAGGTCTTTCGCCAAGTGACAAAGACCATGTGAACAGGGTCCTCGGAAACCTACCCTCTTTACTGGATATCCAACCAAACAATATGTTGATTGAGGCAGCCACTATGTTCTGGGATAGAAAGGTCTGTGTTCTATTTTGGCAACATAGAAATGACCCCCTCTTGGAGGAGATAGGGGGATTTGCGGGATTACCTTGGGACAGTCCAGGTTTGTTGGTGCCGGAAAACCGTGCCGCTAGGGGGTTCCTGAAAAATGATGGGTTTGAAAAAGAACGATGATTTAGAGTGCCTGACAGAGTCCTACATACCTTTTGACTATATCTATGAACGATAAAGCCATAGCAAATCCTATCGTATCTTCCACGACGAGTTCTCCATTACTTCCTTGGGTCACATTCACCGCAGGGTTTTTGTGTTCGTCGTTTGCTTCCTGGGTTTGATAGTGTTTCCAAGAAAAGGAGACAAGATTCACACTAGACTGGCTATGGTAGCCGAAACCTTAATGGAAGGGATCGAAGGGCAAACATATACCATTATCCCTATGATCATAGCAAATATATACCGAGCCTTGGACCGCTGCCAGAAGGGGTTCAAACACTTTGAGGGTTGCAATCTGCTACTACATGTTTGGTTATTGGAGCATCTCCACAGGGGTCAATATCATCAAGAATTTACACGAAGGGCATGAAATGATCATATAGCCTTCCACCACCCTAAGAGAATGACCTACATCCCAGATAGGTTTTCTCAACCAGAAAATGCTACAGAATGGGCGCAATTTTTTGAAAATTTGACCGAGGACCAAGTTCAATGGATGTTCGAATGGTTCCCTACCAGTGAATTCATCATCAGATCGAGGGACCCATTAGGGTTATGAGACACGAAGGTAGGAAGAAAGTTATACCGCGAGTCTCTAAAATGAGTCATTACGGGGCAGATTTTTAGGACGACGACATCCCATACAAATGTGAAGCTCAGCATATGTGGAATCTAAAGGTTATTATATAAAAGGACACCATCGAGCCCGACAGATACCACGCAGGGCATGTACGCTTTTACCTTTCATGGTTAAAAGACAACATAGTAGGGATAGTTGATCCGGTAATCGGCAGAAACAGGGTCATAGACGAAGCGGGTGAGGCTCAAGTGAAATACAATAATCTGTGCAAAAGGGTTCGTGAGTCTGAGACCAAGCATCTGGAGCAACACAAGACTGATATGGAACTGATCAATGAGTGGAAGGAAAGGGCCGTCAAATCTAGTGAAAGGCTGGAATATTTGGAGAAGGGTCTGATGGAGCTAGAAGCGAAGACAAGGAAAAGGGTCGCCGACTGCCAGAATGTAGAGGGAAACGAAGGAGGGCATCTAGCAAGGTTATACCTGTTGTTGGGCATGCACGACCTAGGTAACCTGATTGATAGAGCCAAGAAGATCGAGTCTGGGGAAGGTCCTTCTGGGACTAAGTAGTCTAGGTTTGCTTTTCATAGCTTTTATCAATGTAATAAGGCCAAGTGCCATTAGTGACTTTATTTCCTGCTTATCGTTTTAGTGTCGTTTCAGATTCTTCTATTTTACATTAATGAAATGAGGCATTTTGGCATCTAAGTTCTCCAAATCAACTTGTCGCTAGGCCTACCTCTGGCACAACGAGGCTCCCAATTAGGACACACTTTTATTTCTGCACTATGTGTTTAAATACTGCAATATTTTCTCATGATCCTCACTAACTTGGCTACCTTTTGTTTTTGTTTCTTTATTTTGATTATTCCCCTCCCCAAAGTTTGGTTCGCGCATTCTGGCATCATCTTCATACTATACAAGATCCAGGGTCCCTCCGCTTTCTCCTCCTCCTAGACCACCTAAGGAAAAAAGCAAAAGGCAAAGGCAAAATGGAAGATTCAAGCAACATCAGACAAGAAAACACAACGCCAGTAGAACGAACAGAAACCACTGAAAATCCAGGTACTCAGGTTCAGAATGAGGCTATGATTCAACTCGAGCAAAGGTTGTTGAAACTCCAAGGGGAGCTTGAGCATGCCCGGATTTTGGCTAATTTATCCTTCTCACTCGGTGTCCCAGATGTCACTCAAAATCCCATACCTCCTCAGAACACCCCAAATAAACAAAACCCTCCCACAAATCATCATCATATAAATCCACAGAAAAATCAAATTATCCCACCACATCACCAGCACAACACTTTCCACGCTCCAAGAGATACCCCGCTGATTATCCCTGAACCACAGAACTCCACAAGTGACCACCTCTATGCTCAAACACCAGGTCATCAGAACAACCCCATATACGTGGAGACTCTACCTCACTCCACCCAACACGTTGCTTACCTATCTAAATCCAGTGAGAAGGATATGCTCATTAAGAATTTGGCCGAGGAACTCAAGAAGCTGACTAGTCGAGTTCAGGGCGTTGAAGGGAGTAAGGGAGTCGAAGGTTTGAACTACGAAGATCACTACATAGAACCTGATGTTGAACTACCGGAGGGTTACAAACCTCCTAATTTCGAAATGTTCGATGGTACAGGTGATCCCAGGGTTCATCTGAGAACTTACTGTGATAAATTGGTTGGAGTAGGAATAGACAAAAAGATTCGCATGAAGTTGTTCATGAGGAGCCTCACAAGAGATGCTTTATCTTGGTACATCATCCAAAACCCTAAGAAGTGGTCCGACTGGCTAAGTAGGGCATCAGACTTCATGGACCCGTTCAGGTTCAATACGAAGAATGCACCAGACGTGTTCTACATCCAGAACCTTAAAAAGAAGCCCACCAAAACTTTTCGTGAGTATGTTGCTCGTTGGAGATCTGAAGCAGCCAAGGTCAGGCCTTCCCTAGAGGAAGAACAAATGAACAAGTTCTTCGTCTGGGAACAAGACCCACAGTATTGAGGCTAATGGTGATTGAAAACCACAAATTCTCTGACATCATCAAGTTGGGTGAGAGAAATGAAGAAGGTATCAAGAGTGGAATGGTCGCTAACTTTGAAGCCCTACAGGCCGTCAACAAAGCCTTGCAGTCTGGTGGTATATCCAAGAAGAAAGATGCAGGAACGGTAATGGTTGCACAGGGACCCAAATCCCCATTGTTATACAAAACTTCCCCACTCACCTATCAAGCACCCTCGCCTACCTATCAGTCAGTACCTCCACCAACATATCAACCATCTCCACCGCATACATATCAGCCTACGTCCCCCCAGATATTCCCAACCAGCTCCTGTTTATCATACCTACAACTCTTAGCCATCTCACTTCCAATCACCTCTTGCTCGCCAAAATTTTCCGAGACCTCGACCCAACTTTGATCTCAGACCTCCTAAACAATACACTGCCATTGTTGAACCTATCGACCAGCTCTATGAAAGATTAAAAGTTGTTGGTTATGTCACTCCCATCCCAACTATAACCCCAGAAAATCCATCCCAATGGGTCAACCCAAATAAGACCTGTACTATTCCGGCATGAATGGGCATACAATTGATGAATGTCGCTCATTGAAAGATAAGATCCAGCCTATGATTGATAACAAGGTCATCCAAGCAAAGTAGGTTGATGCCAATGTTCGCAACAATCCACTTCCAGACCATAGGGGTGTCAACATGATAGAGATAGAAGAAGATTGGGACCTAGAGGGGTCAATCGGGTTAATCATAGAAGGTGATGACCCAAAGAAGCCATTAGTCACTCTTAATCCCATCATAGTACAGATTCATCCATCCGGAGACGTTGAGGTAACTGCGTCAATCCCATTCAAGCTCGAAACGACACCACCTGCAAACGCACATTTTCTGTTCGAGGTTGAAGTTATACCGCCTGCTAAGGCACCCATTCCATTTGAAGTAAAAGTAGCTGCACCAATCACAGTGACAGTGTTAACTATGCCACCTTTCAACAATAAGGTTGTACCTTGGGATTACATGGCTAAAGCAAGAAGGAAAAGTAAAGTCAAGATAGAAGAAGCTGATGTTGCATAGGGGATGACAAGGACCGGCAGGGTCTATACACCTGAACACTTGGTAGAGTCTAACAAGAATGCTTCCAACAGACCACCCATCATTGAGATAGGCCCAGATGATCTTTGGAGGAAGGTGCATGCCAGGGAATACTCAGTCATCGATCATCTGAACAAAACTCCAGCCCAGATATATTCTGTCCTTGCTGCAGAATTCAGAGATGCACATGAATGCTTTGATGAAAGTGTTGAACGAGGCATATGTGCCAAATAACATAACTAGTGGGGAAATGGCCAATATGGTAGGTCAAGTACTGGAGAGTCACAAGATTACCTTTCACGAGGATGAGTTGCCGCCTGAAGGGCTAAGTCATAACAAAGCATTGCACATCACTGTGCAATGTGAGGACTACTTCATCACCAGAATTCTGATCGGCTGGGGATCCAGCCTCAACATCTGTCCCTTGACGACACTCAAGAAATTGGGTAAGGGACTGCACGAGATCAAAGAAGGATCTATGAATGTAAAGGCTTTCTATGGTTCTCAGAGGGCTACCATTGGTGAAATCGGTCTTTGTATGCAGATGGGACCTACCTGGTTCGAGGTAGAATTTCAGGTGATAGACATATCGGCATCCTATAATCTGTTGTTGGGACGTCCGTGGATACATGCCGCTGGGGCTGTGGCATCAACATTGCATCAGGCGGTAAAATTTTAATGGAACCACCAGGAGGTGATCATCCTTGGAGACGGAAGAAATCCTATCTATAGTCGCCACACCATCCCGGTGATTGAAGGTAGAAGAAGGATGGGTAGAGAAACCTACCACCACATTGAATGGGTCAATGTAGTAGATAAAGACAAATGGTGGGACAGTAAGATCGAAAGCATACTGAACTAGAGAGGATACGAGCCTGGAAGAGGACTCGTTAAGAATCTTCAGGGGATTTCCAAACCAATATAGTTGAAGCACCATGGCACCACTTTTGGGCTGGGGTACAAATACACATGTCAAGAGTACGAGAACTGGTCGCCACCATGGCGCGGTCCTTACTATCCATTGGAAAAGCCGATACCGCATCTGGAGCAGGCCGACATAATATGAGGGTCAGAGGAGGAAGAAGCATTGACAACTTTGAAAGATCTATTCCTGGAAGATAGTGACATGGACTGCTGTGCTATTGTTGAGGAAGAGGAGGAGGAGGAAGGACTTACCATCCGAGCTGCGATCAAGGATCGTTTCTCAAATATTGGACTGTCAGACCATCCAGGGCTCGACGAGTCCCGGGGTAGCAAGGCTGAATAAGCATTATTTATTTTATTTTGCTAATGATTTACTTTTTCGCATTTTTCTTTTTTTGCATTTTCCAATAAAATCTCCAATGTTCCAAAACATTCAAGAAATCACTTTTACGTTTCAACGAATCTGTATTTATCTATTATCATTTTCTCTCATTATTTTTCTTACAACATTACTATTTCCTGTCTTGATGAACCGATGATTGTGACATACAATGAGACAACGCAACAAAAGGACAATGATTCAGAAGAAGAGGATGTCATACCCTATAAAATTATCATAGAAGTTGAGGATTTTGAGAACAGACCTAAGTCCAATATGGACGAAACCGAGATAGTCAACTTGGGGGGATTCAGAAACTGTCAAAGAAACTCGCATCAGCATTCATTTATCGCCATTAGAGAAAGTGGAATACACCCAATTCTTGAAAGAGTATGAAGACATATTTGCATGGTCGTACGATAACATGACTGGTCTAAGTACATCCATTGTGACTCACAAGTTGCCGACCAATCCAATGTGCCCGCCTGTAAAGCAAAAGCTCACAAAATTCAAGCCTGATATGAGTCTGAAAATCAAAGAGGAAGTTACCAAGCAAATAAACGCCAAGGTTCTCAGGGTAGTTGAATATCCGACATGGTTAGCCAACATCGTGCCAGTGCCCAAGAAAGATGGAAAGGTCAGGGTTTGTGTCGACTACCGGGATCTCAATCGGGCCAGTCCGAAGGATGATTTCCCTCTCCCGAACATACATATCCTGATTGACAATTGCGCCAAGCATGAGCTTCAGTCATTCGTGGATTGCTTTGCTGGTTACCATCAGATTTGGATGGATGAGGAAGACGCTGAGAAAACGGCTTTCATTATGCCGTTGGGAGTCTACTGTTATAAAATGATGATGTTCGGCCTAAAGAATGCTAGCTCCACCTATATGAGAGCTATGACCACTATCTTCCATGACATGATACACAAATAAATTGAGGTGTATGTGGATGACGTCATCATCAAGTCCAAGAGAGCCATCAACCATACAGCAGATTTGAGAAAGTTCTTCGACAGGTTGCGAAAGTAAAACTTGAAATTAAACCCCGCAAAGTGTGCGTTCGGGGTTCCTGCTAGGTAATTTCTTGGGTTCATCGTCAGTCACCGAGGGATAGAATTGGATCAATCAAAGGTCAAAGCCATCCAAGAGTTACCACCACCAAAGAACAAGAAAGATGTGATAAATTTCTTGGGACGCCTTAACTACATCAGCCGATTCATAGCCCAGTCCACGGTTATATGTGAACCAATATTCAAGATGCTGAAGAAAGATGATGCGACCAAATGGACCGAGGATGTCAAAAAAATTTCGACAGAATCAAGGAATACTTGTCAACACCACCAGTTTTGGTCCCGCCGGAGCCAGGTAGACCCTTGCTACTCTACCTGGCAGTATTAGATGAAGCTTTTGGCTGCGTTCTGGGGCAGCACGACGAGACAGCAAGAAAGGAACAGGCTATTCATTATCTGAGTAAAAATTTCACTCCACATGAGACACGGTATTCTCTATTGGAAAGTACCTGTTGTGCTCTAACCTGGGTAGCCCAGAAGCTGAGGCATTATTTCTTTGCCTACACAACGTATCTCATATCAAGGATGGATCCCTTGAAGTATATCTTTCAGAAGCCCATGCCCACTGGAAAGCTGGCCAAATGGAAAATCCTGCTGAGTGAGTTCGACATTACTCAGAAAGCGGTCAAGGGGAAAGCATTGGCAGATCATCTTGCTGAGAATCCTGTGGGAGGAGAATACGAACCCTTGAAAACGTATTTTCCAGATGAAGAAGTATCATTCATAAAAGAAGACATTGCAGAATCCTATGACGGTTGGAGAATGTTCTTCGACGGAGCAGCCAATTTCAAAGGAGTCGGCATTGGAGTTGTCCTGATATTGGAAATAGGTCAACATTACTCGGTATCTGCCAAACTCAGATTTCCCTGCACCAACAATATGGCAGAATATGAAGCATGCATCTTAGGGCTCAATATGGCTATTGACATGAATATCCAGGAGTTGCTAGTAATTGGTGACTCAGATATGCTAATACACCAAGTACAAGGGAATTGGCTACCAAGAATTCCAAGATAATTCCATATCTGCACCATGTGCAGGAATTGAGAAAAAGGTTAACGAAGACAGAATTTCGGCACGTCCCCAGAATCCAGAACAAGTTTGCCGATGCATTGGACACTCTATCATCCATGATACAGCACCCAGATAAGAATTTTATTGACCCTATTCTAGTAAAATCCATAGCCAACCAGCATATTGTGCCCACATTGAAGAAGAAGCAGACGAAAGACCATGGTTCCACAACATCAGGGAATATTTGTCAAAGGGAGAGTACCCAGAGCTCGCAAATCACACTCAGAAACGCACGCTCCGGAGATTGTCCAATAATTTCTTTCTCAGTGGAGGAAACCTATACAGGAGGACTCCTGACCTGAGATTATTAAGATGTGTCGATGCAAAGGAATCCTCCAGACTACTTGAAGAGATACATGCTTGGACCTGTGGCCCCCATATGAATGGTTTTGTCTTAGCAAAGAAAATACTCAGAGCCGGTTACTTCTGGATGACCATGGAAACAGACTGCATCAAATATGTCCATAAATGCTACCGATGTCAGGTACATGCAGATATGATAAAGGTACCCCAAATGAGCTCAATGCAACCAGCTCATCTTGGCCATTCGTCGCCTGGGGAATGAACATCATTGGACCAATCGAGCCTACAGCCTCAAATGGACACAGGTTCATCCAAGTAGCTATTGATTACTTCACCAAATGGGTCAAGGCGGCATTATACAAAGCAGTGACTAAGAAAGTCGTGGCAGACTTTGTCCGTGAATGTATCATTTGTCGGTTCGGGGTTCCGGAGTCAATCATCACCGATAACAGATCCAATTTCAACAGTGATCTGATGAAAGCCATGTGCGAGACTTTAAAAATCAAGCACAAGAATTATACAGCCTACAGACCACAATGAATGGAGTTGTAGAAGCCGCGAACAAGAACATAAAAAAGATATTGAGAAAGATGATATAAAAGCACAAACAGTGGCATGAAAAGTTATCATTCACCTTAATGGTATACCGCACCACGGTCCGCACATCAACCGGGGAAACTCCTTATTTACTGGTTTACGATACGGAAGCTGTTATTCCCGGCGAAGTGGAAATCTCTTCCTTAAGAATCATACAAGAAGCTGAGCTCAATGACGCAGAATGGATAAGAGGACGGTACGAGCAGTTGGCCCTCATAGATGGGAAAATGATGGATGAAATATGTCATGGGCAACTTTATCAGAATAGAATGTCCAGAGCCTTCAACAAGAGAGTCAAGCCAAGACAATTCACACCGAGGCAGCTGGTGTTAAAAAAGATCTTTCCAAATCAAGATGAAGCCAAAGGGAAATTTTCTCCCAACTGGAAAGGTCCGTATATGGTTCACCGAGTATTGACAGGAGGAGCCCTCGTACTCGCAAAAATGGCCAGAGAAGTCTGGCCAAAGCCAATCAATTCAGATACAGTCAAACGATACTATGTGTAATGCCATGCTTTTCTCAATGATGTAAATTGAACTACGCCTGACCTTATTCCCGTTTAAGAGGGGATACATAGGCACCCCTATGGATTCGATCATAATTCAATAAAAATCGCATTCCCCCCCTCCCGCCCCTCCCTCGCAATTAGAAACTGGGGAAGAATTTTGAGAGGGACCCTCAAAATTCCGAAGCAAGTTCAGCCGATCGCAGCATGTACAACGGTCAGAATCATCAACCATTTAACTGGGGAAGAGTTTTTAGAAGGACCCTCAAAATTTTGTAGCATGAAAGGTTGCAATGCCTTGAACCGTGTCACGGTCGTCGGTTCATCTAAATTTCTTCATACATATTTTATACTATGTCTTTGCAAAATCATGCATACATTTTCAAAATATAGCTCTGTTAGCAAACGCTACCCCGATGACGTAAACAGAATCATAATACCAAGCAGAACGAAGCAAGTAAAGCTAGCGGAGATACGAACCAACCTTCCCCATCTACAGAACTCACGATTTTTCTTTGGATACAGGAATAAAGAACAAACAGGTTTCGAAGTCACAAACTTCAACACAGTCGCAAGTGCAAAGTTTACTATCAGCACAAAAGAACGAACATGCTCCATATTCACAGTTCTCACAACAATCGCAATACCACAACCTATTACCAGCTAAGAAATCCAACTAGCATTTGCTATTTGTTCTCTTGCATAATGCCAAGCCCTGCCTTCATCTGGCATGGGACTTAGCTCTGTCCCACATTTTGCATGAGGTTAAGCTCTACCTCCATTTGCATAAGGCTAATCATCTGCCTCCCATTTTCATAAGGCTAATCATCTGCATTCCATATGTATAAGGCTAAACTCTGCCTTCATTTGCATGAGACTAAGCTCTGTCTCCATTTTGCATGAGGATAAGCTCTACCTCCATTTTGCAGGAGGTTAAGCTCTACCTCCGTTTTGAATGAGGTTAAGCTCTACCTCCACTTGCATAAGGCTAATCATCTGCCTTCCGTCTGCATAAGGCTAATTATCTGCCTTCCGTCTGCATAAGGCTAAGCTCTGCCTTCATTCGCATGAGACTAAGCTCTATCTCCAATTTACTTTTTACCGAGACTAAGGGCTGTCTCTCGAGCATTATTCACTTTGCTTCTCTTGCAGGCTAAGCTCTGCCCCTTCAATTTGCAAGACTAAGCTCTGTCTTGTCAGCATTATATTATTGCATATCATGGGCTGAAATATTGCCAACCTATCCAAAGGCGTCATAGTCTAACGGCATCATCCTCATAGCCGGAAGACACCATGTCATGGCCTGAGGATCTCTCTCAATTTACATATCATTATTCAAAGGCATCATAGTTCGGAGGCACCATCTTCATGGCCCGATAATATCATTTCATGGCCTACGAATCTCATCATCAAGTAATTCATGGCCCAACGGGAACCTGCATAATGTTTAAATTTATGCACAGTATATGCCTGTATTGATTTTATTTGCAGGTAACTCGGCAAGCAACGACTATCCCAGCAAGAGCAATCCCGCTCCAGTTCCCCAACCGTCTCGAACCCGATACCCTGCAAACCGTTCATTAGCTCATCCCTAGATGTCGTGTCCATCTTTTGATAACTTCATCGGTATACTTCATCGATGCATCCGAAACTACATGCGACCTGATTCCTGTAAAACCAGGTATATGTAGGCAGCTCAGAAGTCGGGGCGCGGCCTAAACCTCTCTAACCGTTTCACTCGGTCAAAATTGGCCATCTATTTCATAACTAGCCAAACTGGCACCTTTTGGCTATAATTGCAATAACTTTGCAATTATAGCCCAATCATATAATTTTGTACCATTTTTTCACCATAAATTAATCATTTATATTATAAATACTAAATAAACTTTTTAAAATTATTATCTATGCATAAATTCATTTTTATAATTATTATTTATTTTTATAAATTATTTTAATCAATTTAAGAAGGGTATTTAACAAAGAGCCACTTTATTTCAATTCTAGCCTAATTAAACCATCCCAAACCTTATTAAATCAACCCAACAAACCCCAAGCCCAAATACCTTTTGAGCCAATTTGATATACCCAACCCAATACCCCATTTCAGTTCTGACCGTTGATCACTCAGATCAACGGTTCAGATATCCCTTACCTTAATTAAACCAAACAAGCCCCCTCTCAAACCCTAATTTTCTCTCATTTCTCTCATGTGCTCTCCGCCGTCATCCCCTTCCCCTTCTCTCTCAAATCCTCTCTGCAAACCCTAATCCCCTAGCCTCTATGGCTCCTCTCCATGGCCTGATTCTTGCACCCCTGAGGTCCTCAAGGGACCAGTTGGTTGGTCATTCACCCTCCCCGGGTCCGTGCTCACCATTCTCAGGCCACCATGCCCTTTCTGAGTAAGATCACTCTATTTCCTTACTAGACCTACGGTTTCTAAAGCCTGTTTCTCTCATCTCTGGGTTATCTCTCTAAAACCCTAACTCATTCTTTGAGTCTTCAGATCTGCAACAGATCTGAGGATACTTGAGTTGTTTTACCATTTTTTTTATGAGAATCTTTCGATTTTTCAGAGTGTCTCTTCATTTTTCTAACTAGGGTTTCTTAACCCTTTTTTCAAAACGACTTTCCTCCGATTTTCAGCGTTATTCTACGATTTTTACCTTGTTTAAACGGTTCATTTAAGTTTTCCCTTTTATCTGACTTATTACGTCAAAACCCTAAGTTTCTTGGTTTAATATTTGGGTTCTGGGTTCGTCTTTACTGTTCCTCTTTCAACTTGTTTGCATGTTTGATTCTCATGAATCTGCTTCGATTAATCTGAGTATTTTGAGATTATCACCCTATTTGGCTTACTAGGGTTTCTGATTCTTCCTATTTATGCATATTATGTTCTTACTCTCAGAAGTTTATGTTTATCAGTACTATATTCCAGTTTGACTCCCTGATTCTATGTGATTTTTTACTTTACCGTGCCTATTAGGGTTCTGACTCTTGTCTTTTTCCTTGCCTATCATGTGTTTATTCCGTGCAATTTGTGTTGATTCCCCTTAATTAGTATGGTTCCTATTTGAATCCCTAATTTCCTGTAATTGATACTTTTCACTAATCTCTTATGATGATTTCCCTGTTGATTTTCCTACCTTAGTTTATTTCTTGCCTTTTTTATGGTCGACTATGCTGTCAAATGGGTTCTTATGTTATTTCCTTAATTAGAATCCTATGTACCTAGCCTAATTACTTGCACTGATTGAAATTGTTTCCTTATTTATGCTCCAGTCATGCATAATCCCTTTCCTTACTTGTTTCCTGTCTTTTACCGTTTCAAAATAACTCCCTTAATTAAGGGAGTAGTTGGACTAATTGTTGCTCTAATTGATTTTGAGCTCCATAATTTACTGCCTAATTGTGTTTTCTTACCTTATTCTCTACCTAGTTTCAAACTATATATACTAGTCTCATCAACAGTCTTAGGGACACAAAAAACACAATTCACAAACACAATTCACTGATACATGTTTATATACTGATACACACAATACACTCAACACACACGAACACACTTAGTTCAAACTCTATCTCTCACACTCAAGGCTTTCTGCTTTCTTCCTATGTTACTTATTATTATTCTGAGTTAGTCGGCTGCAAGCCAGGTCTAACTATTGTGCTCTCCTGTCCCTCCACTTTTGTGTTTACTGTCTCTTCACTGGTATGATCTGATTTTTCAATTCAAGTTCCAAAATCAATGTGTTGCTTCTACTGCTTCAGTTTACCATTTTACTGATTTGTTTCTGTCTATTGTTTGCTTTTCAATGTGTGGTTAACTTGCTTCACTTAGCATATTGGTTATGCCCTAATTTCACTTATGACCAGCATGATTATGAAATTTATTCAGTCCTTTGTAGCATGTCTCAAACTAACTCTGTTCTATCTATGCATGTTTGAATGGTTAACTGTTTGATTTATCTAATTTCTGGTGCAAACTTGTTTGTAAACAATTTGTTATTCTGAGTTGTTCTGATTATATGCTCAATTCCGTTTGATATCACTATGCCTTCTATTGTTTGTTCTAAAATTCATAATGCTTTACTATGTCTACACCATGAGTTTCCCTAGTCCCATAAGCCCGTAAGCACTTCTGATTCTATGCAACCATGTCCCCAATTAGCAATTCTGAATCTCATGACCTACTGTCTGCTATTACTTGAGACTTCTGTGCTTATGTTTGTTGTGTGCTCACTTTAGGTGCTATATATGTCCCAACCCCATTACCCATGTGTGAAGGACTGTTTTTGAACCTGTTTATTCCGCATACTATTTTTTTAATTACCCTATTCTTGTTCAAACTATTTTTACTACTAAACAAATTTATATTTTTTATAAAATTCAATTGAGTCCTTTCAATATTGTTTTATTACTAAAACCTTTTCAAAATATGGCAAGCACTCTCACTCTACTCTTAGGTCTTTAAGTTCTGCCCCTCTAATGTGTGACTGCTTAGGGATCCCTATGAGATCCCTCTGAACTTTGATGGATGGCACTTCCACACTGCACTTACTCAATTATGGTTGTGAAGTCTGGGTGTGAGCACTGCCCGGGATCCCTTGAGGTCCTTAGGGAACTTTGACACACCCGGATATGAGAAAGGCTATGAAACGTTTGGGCATTTGAGGTTCTTAGAATTTGGGTCTGTTTTCAGGCTCCCTATAGTGTAACTTCTTATTTTCTCTTATCTATTTATGTAATTCATTCAATATTGGTTTGTAATAATTTTTGTAAATGAATATTGGGGATGGATAATGAAAAGGGGAAGGTAGCTATGTCTATTGTCAATATCCATGGGGGTAGAAACCATGCCTTAGGTTTACATTTCCTATGTGCGCATTAGAACCCATGTTTAGGACCAATACATTCTAAGCATGTCATGCATTAGATATCATGTTCTTAGGTTTACTGTTTTCAGCATTTCATTTGACATTATTTTCATCAATTTGAAATCTTGCTTCTAGGCTAAATAACAACATTAACATGAAAATTGTTGCTACTGCATATTCTGAATCATGTTGTAACTTTCTACGCATTTAGAAACCATGTTTTAGGAACTCTGCATATAAATCATTCTGCATTTTCATATGTGCATTATATGACATGCCTTAGGGTCTTGTTCACACTCGCTCAGTCACACCTAGCTAAACTATTGATGCATGAAAAGAGACATAAGACAGTCTCACATATGATTATCATGTGCTAATAAAACTGGTAATAATCTCTGTATCCTTGCAAAACATAGAACAACATGCTTTTAGGTAAAATAACTTCTAAACTGTTTTAATAATTCTGGTAACTATTGTGCATTTCCCCCCACGCCTAGGAAAGCCTTAGGTAACCAACCTTTATAAAACTGGAAAACTGTTTCTTTTGTGTTTACTGCTTAATGGTTAACAGGCTTAAAATCAATAGGCAAACTGATTAGGGCCCCTGCTTCTGGGTTTATAAAATAAAACTGCATATCTTCTGTGTTTTGATATTCACTTATACATCATGTTTAGGATCCTGTCTAATAATACTGCTCTTGTTTGTTTTGAGTCGTGTTGTTTACTTGCATTATATGTGGAGGTCAACTTGAGCCTCTTAATTACTCTTTACTACTTTTATCTACTAAAGTCCTACTTGTTCTTGACTGTCACCTAGTATTTTCTCTTTTCAACCTTAGGGTTCTTTTTAGAACTTCCTTTGAATAGAGGTCCTAATATCCTCCAGGATCATTAAGGAGGGACGGTAATAGCACGCATAGAGGCCGTTAAATAAACTCGCTTAATAACCGCTAAGGGCTGGGAAAGGGTATACATGGATATGATATCCGGTGCGCTAATGCCACGTGTAGCCCCTCTTCTGAGGAGTGATTACCGGGCATTGTACTGATGTGATCCTATAGGATGAACAACCTAGGACCCCCTATCCCATACACATATGTGCTTAGATGGTAAATCTTTCAAAAACTTGTATATGTGCCTAGACTTTAAATCTTTTAAAACTTAAGCACATATGTGTGCTTGGACTGCGAATCTTCTAAAAACCTTTATTTATTTACCTATGTGTTTTATTGCTTATGTGCTACCTGTTTTAAAGTTCACAAAGTTTGTTTAGCCGGGAACCACAGTTGTGGACTTCGAGGGGTGCCTAAAACCTTCCCCTTGAAGTAATTTCAAGCCCTTAGCCTATCTCTGGCTATCCAATCTGTGTTTGTAAATAACCTTTAGTAGGTTTCCTAACGCACCTTAACTCGTTAGGTGACTACTCTTCAATTCCTTACCCCTTTCCTAAAAGGAAACGAGTTGTCCCAATAATGTCGAATACCCTGACCGATCCAAAGGGAGAGGAAAGAGGGGGGCTCGACATCTGTCTGAACCTGCACGTATAAAATGCAGCGTCCCCAGAAAGGGATGTCAGTACGAGACAATGTGCCGAGTATGTAAGGCAATATACTGAAAGCGAAAACTGAATTGATAATATAATAACTAAAAGCAACTGGGAGTCAAAGAAAATCTGAAGATATGCTCACATGCTGATACTGACTTAACTCTCTCAATGTAGTAAGTAAAATAGTTGTCCGGCCTTATAAGGCTTGGTATATATATATATATATAAATGCTCTACCGTAGTAGACTCGTTCATAGGCGCTCGGCCATACTAGGCTCTGTATCTCGACCAACTGGGCTCGCTCATAGGCGCTCGACCATAGTAAGCTCGGTATATAACTTACCATCTAACCAAAGGTTGCCCAATAGGGACCTGCCCATCGATTATAGCTCGATGGTAATGAAAATATTATAATATTGTATATGTAGATTCTCTGATCTCATGACTAGAAAAAAAGAAAAGAAATATTCAATTGAATATGAAGTCCCGATAAGGAGAATATTATAACTTACAAGACTAGGAAAATATACGTAAATTCCGGGATATGAATTTTTCTTTATACCTCATTATCAAACTTGTGTAATTACGAGATCATGCCAAAATGAAGAAAGTGCTTAGCCTTAATATACCTGGAGTAAGGAAAAATTCGTATGATATTCTTGGAAAAGGTAGCACCGTACTCCCTTAGAATTGCAAAATCTTACGTTGTTGAAGTATAAATAATTCTCATTGGAATTGTTGAAACTTGTACGAATCACGTTGCTTAATCTGATCTGAAGTGTTTGAAAATGAGGAATTGAAAACTTATCAGAATGGCCAATGTTAGTGTCTTTAATATGAAAATATTGGAATGAAATGAACGTGTAGAGAATTTTGGACTCTGATTGTTGAGAATGAAATGTTAGTTGTAGTCAATATACTAAATGAAGTGTCTTGAAATCCATACATTAGGTTGCCACCTAATCCCAAATAACCCTTAGTCATTTGTTTGGTTAGCTCCTTGCTGCCACGTGCGGGTGAGGGTGGGGGTGGGGGTGGAGGTAGGGGTGGGGGTAGGGGTGGGGGTGGGAAATATTAATTCTTATATACTTATTAGGTAATTAGGTAATGTCACATTACCGATAATTAACCAATTACCCACATAATTAATAATTGTCTCAAATTACTTAAAATTCTATTCATTTTTATTATACTGTATACATCATACTATCACGGTCATATGGTACCTTGTATGCTACTAGTCCATAAATATCAGGTATTATAGTTCGGACCGTATTTTATCCCAAATCGACAACTTTCAACGAAACTCATTTTCTTTAATTCGTGTACCCTTTATCCTTCATGGCACTTACTTATCGCTTGTTATAAATATCATAAATATGCTAAGCTCAAGATAATCTCATCCCCGATTCTATGTCAATTAATTGAAGACGAAACTTTAACGTACGAGAAACGCGAGATGTAACATCCTCCCCCTCTTAGAAACATTCGTCCTCGAATGTTTACTCCTAGATACCTTGGAATTTTTTTTGCCCGAGTCTCCTCCGTATACTAAACTAAAACCACCCTGCACGCAGCCAGAAAAACATACTATACATGCCACACTTGGCCTCACCTAACTGTCTATTATGAATTCAGAACGTCAAAAACAAGAGCTTAACTGAGGACCTACTGGCCTGAATAGGGTTGTGCTGAGGTATCCCATCTCGAGCCATATCCCAGTTTGAGATAGGTGGGGGTATTTAGACCTCAATTGTTCCTCCGCTACCCACGTCATCTCTTCCACATTCTTGCTTCTCCATAAGACCTTCACGAAGTCTACCTCTTTATTCCGTAGCTTGAGGATTTTTCGGTCTAGGATGGCAACCAGAACTTTCTCGTATGACAAGTCCTCTGTAATCTGTACGTCATTCGTGGGCACCACTCGGGTAGGATCACCAATGCACTTCCGTAACATAGATACGTGAAAAATCGGATGGACAAACTCCAATTCCGAGGGCAATTCTAACTCACAAGCTACTTGGACCACCCTCCGAATGATCCTATATGGCCCAAACCGTGGTCTAAGTTTGACTTACTTGCCAAACCTCATCACACCCTTCATAGGTGACACCTTTAAGAATACACAGTCATTAATCATGAACTTTAAATCCCGTCGCCGCATGTCAGAATATGACTTCTGATGATTCTGAGTTGTCAACAGTCTCTCCCCGATAAGCTTTACTTTTTCTATGGCCTATTGAACCAAGTCTGGCCCATGTAACCCAGATTCTCCAACATCAAACCACCCTATAGGATATCTGCACCTGCGCCATACAAAGTCTCGTACGGAGCCATCGGGATACTACAGTGGTAACTATTATTATATGCAAACTCGATAAGAGGTAGATGTTCATCCCAACTTCTTTTAAAATCCAACACACATGCTTGTAACATATTCTCGAGCGTCTAAATTGTGCACTCGGCTTGTCCATCCGTTTGTGGATGAACAGTTGTGCTGAG
The DNA here is from genome assembly GCA_005239505.1 of Nicotiana paniculata. NCBI lineage: Eukaryota > Viridiplantae > Streptophyta > Magnoliopsida > Solanales > Solanaceae > Nicotiana > Nicotiana paniculata. The sequence continues at coordinate 41,331 of ML324064.1, forward strand.
ATTCACCTAAGTTCCTAGACCCCTCTGAAATGACCTCCAAAAACGTGTTGTAAACTGGTCCCCACGGTCAGATATAATAGATACTGGTACTCCGTGTAATCGCACTATCTCCTTAATATATAATTTTGCATAATCTTCTACTGTGTATATAGATCCGACCGGTAGGAAATGAGATAATTTCGTGAGCCTATCGACTATCACCCATGTGGAGTCGAACTTATGATGAGAATGAGGTAAACCCGTGATAAAGTCCATGTTTATCGCCTCCCATCCATGTCAGGATCTCTATAGTCTGCATTAGCCCTCTAGGCTTCTGGTGCTCTATCTTCACCTGCTGGCAACTAGGACGCTGAGCGATATACTCAACAATGTTCTTCTTCATATCGTTCCATCAATACACATCCTTAATTTCATGATACATCTTCGTCGACCAGAGGTGAATGGAGTACCACGAATAATGTCCCTCTGACATAATCCTGTCTTGTAGCCCTGCTACATCTGGAACATACAAAAAACCCTTGTATATGAGAACCCCATTTCCTTGAGTTATAACAACGGCTTCTTCTGTTGCGGGACTTGCTCTCTCAACTCGACCAACTCTAGGTCCTCGTACTACCTCTCCTTTACTTCAGCTATGAGAGATGATTTTGCAATATTTTGGAGTACGACTCCACCATCGCCAGAGTCTACTAATCGAATCCCCAAACAAGCCAATTGATGAATCTCTCTAGTTAATTGTCTTTTCTCAAATTCTACATGTACTAAGCTACCCATATATCGGCGACTTAAGGCATCTGCTACCATATTAGCCTTGCCTGGATGGTAGAGAATTTTAATATCGTAATTTTTCAATAACTCAAACCATCGCCTCTATCGCAAATTCAACTCTTCTTGATTGAAGATATATTGCAGGCTTTTATGATCTGTGAATACATCAATATGAACGCCATATAAATAATATCGCCATACATTAAGTGCATGGACAACCGCAGCTAACTCGAGATCATGGGTCGGATAATTATGCTCGTGTTTACTTAATTTCCTTGAAGAATATGCAATTAATTTCCTATGTTTTATCAGGACACATCCTAACCCGACACCTGAGGCATCACAATACATGGCATAACCATCTGGACCCTCTGGAAGTGCTAAAACTGGTGTTGAAGTCAATCTGTTCTTAAGCTCCTGGAAACTCTGCTTGCAAGCATCAGTCCGCTGAAACTTAGCTCTCATCTGAGTTAACTTACATGGTTATTCTAAATTTTTACAATTCATGATATTCCCCCTTTCGAAGGCCCAAACTTCACCCTTCATCTATCACGGTTACACCCTTATTCCACTACTAGGGCAGCATTCCATCTCTTCTAAGTGCTACTAGTCTTAGACTTCTTGAGTTTATTCCGGCTATACTGAGCCTTCTATAACTGAAAGAAACCATCAGCTCTCTTAATCCCAAAGATTTATCCATTCTCGTCACCTTTTCACTAATCTTTTCTTATCCTTCCTCTTGTCTTCCTAAAACCTTGTCGCTCTACCATACTTTAGCTTGCGACCTACAAATATCTATTTATACTTATTCGCAACCTTCCTTAAACTTTCTTACACCATAGATTTCCTTATGTTATTCTGGAATATCAAGCGAGACATAACATACCACTCGAGCACTTTTGTTAAAGGTTCTAAAAGAAAAGAAAATTCCTTTACAAGTTTTCTGTAATAACCTGCCAAACGGAGAAAGCTACGAACCTCCGTCGGTGTCTTGGGTCTAGGTCAAGTCTCACTCAATATTTTGTGTATTAACCGAATACCTTCACCTGAAATAGTAAATCCAAGGAAAACTACAAAATTCAACCAGAATTCACATTTAGAGAATTTTGCATACAACTTCCTTTTTTGTAAAACTTTGAGCACAAAATGCAAATGATCTGCGTGATCAGTCTATGAACGATATTACACCAATATATCATCAAATAATTCAATCAAGAATAGATCTATAAAGGGTTTGAACACTCGGTTCATCAAGTCCATGAATACTGTCGGGGCACTAGTTAAACCAAATGACATAACATGAAACTCGAAGTGCCCATATCTGGTCCTGGATGCTATCTTCGGGATACCTTTCTCCTTAACCCTTACCTAAGGGTACCTGGACCTCACGTCTACCTTCGAGAAATACTTGGCACCTTGCAACTGACCAAATAAATCATCAATCCTCGGGGGAGAGGGGTACTTATTTTTGATTGTCACCTCATTCAACTGTCTATAATCTATACGCACCCATAAGGAACCATCCTTCTTCCTCACAAATAACACAGGTGCTCCCTATAGTGATGTACTAGGTCCGATAAATCCTTTTTCAAGCAAGTCCCTTAGTTATTCCTTCAACGTTTTTAGCTCCGCGAGTTCCATTTTGTAGGGAGAAATAGACATTTGTTGAGTAGCGGGTAGTAGGTCAATAACAAACTTAATTTCTCGCTCTGGCAGAAGACCTGGAAGGTTATCGAGAAAACAAAGATAGGGAAACTCATTAACCATAGGGATATATTGAACGATTGGTGACTCTACTTTCACAGTCTTTACCTGAGCTAAGTGATAACCATAACCTTTTCTGCTCATCTTCCTTCCCTTAAGACAAGAAATAAATCTACCTCTCGGCGATGCCGTATTACCTTTCTACTCCAAAAATAGGCCCTCCTGGAAATTAGAATCGAATCACCTTTAATCTTCAATCAACGTTAGCATAACAAGAAGCCAACCAATCCATACCCATTATAACATCAAATTCTACCCAATCAAGCGACACGTACCTTATCCTTATTTGTTATCAAACTTATCACGGGCCATTACGAGCACATCTATATATATACATAACAATATCAGGACTTAACTCGCAGAACTCCTTCAAGAAAAAAAGTTAATATGGATACATAAGGGCTAACAAGGCCGTATATATGTCATACCAAAAACTATATACAGGATACTATCTGCAAAACCTCTAAGAAAACATAACCATAATATATACAAGTCGGGACAGGGCTCCTTACATCCTCCTAAAATAACCTAACATGTTCAGAACCCTGACTTGGTAATACTCCAAGAGGAGGTGGAGCTCACCAACCAAAGGCTGACATCTGGAGGAAGTCTACAGTAGAGGGTCCTTGCCTCGTCCTATATGAGAGCTTCGATCAGACACACTTCGAAGCGGAATCTTCATATCATTATCAGTTACCTTCCTCCTCTTGGACCGAATACTATCCTCTTCCTCTGCATATCCCATAACATACACAGACAAACCTTGATTGATGGACTCCCAAGACTGTGGACTATCTGGAACCTCAGAGGAACTGGTGTTCGCAAATACCCTGACATAGTTTTGAGCCTGAGGGGAACCCGGTTGTGCCAATCTGTGCACCACTCCCCTCATACCCCGATCAACGGGCTGTGATAATAAAACTAAGGGCCTTGGTGAGGTCGGAACTCCTCTCACCCCATCTGCTGCCGGAGTGATTGAAACAGCTCGAACGGATGACTTATATGGATCCTCCTCAATGGAACCCATGATCTCCGATGGATCTGACTCCATAGTGTAACTTATATCTCCTTCTAGCACTTTCGTAGCCTTCTGACCCGTGTAGCGGCTTGCGCCTGTCGTATAGTAGTAATAGGAATCACTAAAACATAAATAAGGTAAAGATTAGGAGTGGGTACTTATGACTCAGTTCTATCGACAATCTGGATTAGAAAGAAAAGTAACCATCCTAAATATCCGGTAGTCTCCTGTTTATAAGTGTGGTGCACAACACACCCATAAACAAGACTCTACGAGATACGGCTTGTAGACTCCCTAGGTCAGAACTACTCTGATATCACTTTTTTCACGCCCCGAGCCTGGGGGCGAGATTGGCACCCGGTGCCGTACCTATCCTTACATACCACTTACGACTGAGAGGCTCTGAACATGTAACGTCATACTCTAAGATAATGTGCGAAGCAAAATATAAAACTGAATAGAGACTAACGCTGACTAAATGTCAACATAAAGTTGTCCCAGTAAGGCCGTCATAACTACTATAACTGACAAACCAACAAAACATACATACAGGGCCTACAAGCCCAACATACTGCACTAACTGACAGGATATGTCTACAAGCCTCTACAGCTGGATGTACTATGATTGGAACAAGGCCCCGACCTACCCTTAACCTATATACATATATATACACTATGTACACAAAACTCTAGATCCGGCAACTCTGAAGGACGTGGAGCTTACCGATAAAGCTGAACTCGGGCAACACCTACTGAGGAGATCTACTCGTCTGTCTGTCTAAACCTGCACGCATGAAATGCAGCGCCCCAGAAAGGGACGTCAGTACGAAATAATGTACCGAGTATGTAAGTCAATATACTGAAAGTTGAAACTGAACTAATAATATAATAACTGAAAGAAACTGGGAGTCAAAGAAAATTTGAAGATATGCTCACCTGCTGATACTAACTTAACTCTCTCAATATAGTAAGTAAAATAGTTGTCCGACCTTATAAGGCTCGGTATATATATATATATATATATATATATATATATATATATATATATATATATATATATATATATATATATATAAATAACTGATCTGCCGTAGTAGACTCGTTCATAGGCGCTCGACCATACTAGGCTCTGTATCTCGACCAACTGGGCTCGCTCATAGGCGCTTGACCACATTAGGCTCGGTATATAACTTACCATCTGATCAGAGGTTTCCCAATAGGGTCCTGCCCATCGATTATAGTTCTATGGTAATGAAAATACTGTAATATTATATATATAGATTATCTGCTCTCATGAATGGAAAAAAAGAAATACTCAATTGAATATGAAGTCCCGATAAAGAGAATATTATAATTTACAAGACTAGAAAAATATACGTAAATTTCGGGATATGAATTTTTTTTTATGCCTCATTATCAAACTCGTGTAATTATGAGATCATGCCAAAATGAAGAAAGGGCTTATCCTTAACATACCCGGAGTAGCAAAAAAACCATATGATATTCTTGGAAAAAGTAGCACCGTACTCCCTTAGAATCGCAAAATCTTACGTTGCTAAAGTGTAAATAATTCTCGTTGGAATTGTTGAAACTTGTAGGAATCACGTTGCTTAGAATCTGATTTGAAGTGTTTGAAAATGAGGAATTGAAAACTTATCAGAATGGCCAATGTTAGTGTCTTTGATATGGAAATATTGGAAAGAAATGAATGTGTAGGTAATTTTGGAATCTGATTGTTGAGAATGCAATGTTACTTATAGTTAAAATCATAAATGATGTGTCTTGAAATTCATACATTAGGTTGCCACCTTATGCCAAATGACCCTTAGTCATTTGTTTGGTTAGCTCCTTGCTTCCACATGGGGGTGGAGGTGGGGGTGGGGTGGAAAATATTAATTTTTATTCACTTATTAGGTAATTCGGTAATGTTCCGTTATCCGGTAATTAACCAATTACTCGCATAATTAAGAATTGTCTCAAATTACTTAAAATTCTATTCATTTTTAATATACTTTATACATCATATTATCACAGTCATATGGTACTAGTCCATAAATATCGGGTATTATAGTTTGGACCATATTTTATCCCAAATCGACAACCTTTAACGAAACTCATTTTCTTTAATTCGTGTACCCTTTATCCTTCATGGAACTTACTTGTCGCTTGTTATAAGTAGCATAAATATGCTAACCTCAAGATAATCTCATCCTCGAGTCTATGTCAAATAATTGAAGACGAAACTTTAACGTACGAGAAACACGATATGTAACACTATTGCTATAATATAATGCCCTTCGGGCTAAAAAATGCAAGAGCTACATATCAACGCTTAGTTAACAAAATGTTTGAAGAACAAATAGGTAAGTCAAAGGAAGTCTATATTGACGACATGCTAGTTAAGTCTCTGTGCGCAGAGGACCATTTGGCTCATTTATAGGAAACATTTGAAGTATTAAGGAAGTACAACATGAAGCTCAACCCCGAGAAATGTTCTTTCAGGGCCGGTTCAGGCAAATTCCTTGGATTCATGGTATCAAACCGGGAAATCGAAATCAACCTCGATAAAATCAAGGCCATCGAAGACATCACCATCGTAGATAGTTTGAAGGTCGTACAAAGGTTGACCGGACGGATAACTGCCTTGGGTCGATTCATCTCGAGGTCATCAGATCTGAGCCACAAGTTTTTATCCCTACCCAAAAAGAAAAATGATTTCTCTTGGACCCCGAAATGCCAACAGGCATTGGAAGAATTGAAGCGATAATTATTGAGCCCCACCTCCTCTTCACACTCCAAAGGAGGATGAGAAACTTTACTTATACTTGGATGTGTCCGAAATCGCGGTAAGTGGTGTCCTAGTTCGAGAAGAGCAAGGTACACAGTTTCCTGTTTATTATGTAAGTCGAACCTTAGGAGATGCAGAAACTAGGTACCCACACTTAGAGATATTGACACTTGCACTGATAAGCACTTCAAGGAAGTTAAAACCATACTTTCAATGTCACCCATATGTGTATTAACCACTTACCCACTGTGTAACGTTTTGCACAAGCCCGAGTTATTGGTCCGGTTGGCCAAATGGGCCGTCGATCTAAGCGGGTACGATATTGAATATCAACCCCGAACGGCCATCAAATCTCAAATTTTAGCAGACTTCATGGCCGATTTCACGCCAACCCTCGTGCCTGAAGTGTAAAAGGAACTTTTATTAAAATCAGGTACATCATCGGGGGTATGAACTCTCTTCATGGACGGTGCCTTGAATGTGAAAGGGTCCGAGATATGCATCATTTTGAAGCTGCCTATGAGCAACACTATTAGACAATCAATTAAAACTTCTATATTGACTAACAATGAGGCCGATTACGAGGCCATGATTGTAGGTCTCGAGCTAGCAAAAAGCTTGGGAGCCGAAGTCATCGAGGCTAAGTGCGACTCTTTACTGGTGGTGAACCAGGTGAACAAAACATTCGAAATTTGAGAGGATAGAATGCAAAGGTATTTGGACAAATTACAGGTAACTTTGCACCGTTTCAAGGAATGGACTCTACAACATATCCTCAAGAACAAAACACTGAGGCTAATGCATTAGCAAATTTGGGATCATCGGTCAAAGAAGATGAGATCAGCTCGGGGACTGTCGTTCAACTCTCGAGGTCTGTGATCGAGGAAGGGCATGCCAAAATAAATTCTACAAGCTTAACTTGGTACTGGAGTAATAAATATATCGAGTACTTGAAAAATGAAAAGCTCCCATAAGACACTAAAGAATCAAGGGCCCTTCGAACTAAAATCGCTCGTTTTACATTAGACGAAGACTGAACATTATACAGATGGACATTCGATGGACCATTGGAAGTATGTTTAGGACCGGGAGATACTAATTATATTCTACGAGAAGTCCATGAAGGCACTTGTGGGAACCATTCCGCCGCTGAGTCACTAATTCGCAAAGTCATTAGAGCAGGATACTACTGGATAGCATGGAAAAAGACTCTAAGGAGTTTGTTCGAATATGCGATAAATGCCAAAGGTTTGCACCGATGATTCTCCAGCTCGGAGATAAATTTCACTCGATCCTATCCCCATGGCCATTCATGAAATGGCGAACGGACATCGTCGTCCCTCTGCCTTCAGCCACAGGTAAAGCTAAGTTCATTTTGTTTATGACTGACTATTTCTCTAAATGGGTTGAAGCACAGACTTTCAAGAAAGTCAGGGAGAAAGAGGTGATAGATTTCATATGGGATCACTTAGCATGTCAATTTGGGATACCCGCAGAAATAGTATGTGACAACGGTAAACAGTTTATCGGCAGAAAGGTAATGAAATTCCTCGAGGACCATAAAATAAAGAGGATATTATCAACACCGTATCACCCCAGTGGGAACGGACAGGCCGAATCAACGAACAAGACTATCATCCAAAACCTAAAGAAAAGGTTGAACGAAGCTAAAGGGAAATGGAGGGAAATTCTACCCGAGATTCTTTGGGCATATCAAACAACGTCGAAGTCCAGCACAGGAGCAACTTCGTTTTCCTTAGTTTATGGCTCCGAAGCCTTGATTCCAGTCGAAGTTGGAGAAACCAATGCCAGGTTTCAACATGCAACAGAGGAATCAAACCATGAGGCTATGAATACCAGCCTCGAATTGTTAGATGAAAAATGAGAAGCTGCACTCGTTCGAATGGCAGCACAAAAGCAATGAATCGAAAGATACTACAATAGGAGAACAAACCTTCGCCACTTCAAAGTCGGAGACTTGGTCCTGAGAAAAGTCACCATCAACACTCGAGATCCTAATGAAGGGAAGCTCGGTCCTAATTGGGAAGGACCCTACCAAATCCTCAATATAGTCGGGAAAGGATCTTATAAACTCGGAACGATAGACAGAAAACCACTGCCGAACAATTGGAGCGTATCACTTCTCAAGCATTACTATTGTTAAGGCATCGAGACCCCAGGTTTTAAAGTACGTGTTGCACTCTTTTTCCCTTAGATTGGTTTGTATCCCAAATGGATTTTTCCGACAAGGTTTTTGATGAGACAACAATTATGTGCTACCTGAGAAAAAGTTGACAGTATCCAAGGATTCTTTGTAATCAACCTCGAATACTGGGGGACATCACCCTCGGATACCATGTACCTCGTGTCAAAGGGCCTCGATAGGGGAAACTTTGTAATGGGCCAAACAGCCGAATGAACCGTGTCCATATAGATTAGTCGAGTCCTAATGGAAAAACATGTATGCATGTATAAATTATTCAAATAAACATTCTTTCTTTATCAAACATCTCGTGTCTCGGAGCAAATTCTCTACTATGCAAATCTCATACTTATACTTTTGATCTACTATGCAAATCTCATACTTATGATGTTGTGAAAAATGGCTCAAGATACAAGTGCAAACATACTTCGAACACTCAGGGACTGCATACTCGAGTTATCTAAATTCGAAGTCACAAGACCTCAAAGAGGCACCCTCGATATATAGGCCAAGGCCATCATTCTCGGGGACTAACATTTTGAACAAGTTTGCAATGTTATCAGGAAATAAGTCCAAGAGGCACGCATGAAGGCTACGGCCGAAATAACGGGGCTCGGAGACGTTTGAATTCTGCAATAAACAACAGGCCTTCAAATACTTTAAAAAACCGGTTAAAAGGCTACCATCGGCAAAACAATTAAAAAAGGGCTTCGATAAAATCAATCCTCGAAAAACCAAAAGACTTCGATAATATTAGCCTTTGAAAAACCTTAAGAGGTATCAAACTATCTTAAGACAAATGTCCTAAGGCACAAAAGGAAAAAGGGGTTTCAATTATCGGACCCTCAAAAAACCCAATAGGTAAAAAATAAATGCTAAGGCATAAAGAAATTATTAGTAAGTCTTTTAAGCCGAAAAGGGGAAATAATAGCCATTTTTGGAGGCCAAATCGGCCCAGTCTAAAGAGCCTAAGGGCCGATACATTTGGAGTTTGAGACCTTGATCTCACTCAATTTGGACCTAAAGGTTCCACTATTTCGAGCTCGAATAAAACTTAAGAATATAGCTCGAAGATTCGTAGTAAAACCTTAAGGGGTATATTACCGTAAGCTCAAAACTTACCCATTACTTGATAAAAACCTAAGGGTTTGTTTTATTATAAGTTCAAAATTCACTCGAACTTAGTTAAAAAAATAATGCATTTATGGCTTCGATCAAGCCACCCGAGATAAAGTCTCAAACATATTACCGAGCTCGGGAACTTACCCTCGTTTAGATAAAAAAAACCTAAGGGTTTACTCTGGGTTCGAGCTAAGGTTCACTCGGCTAATAAAGTTGCAACAATGAAAATTTTCACAAGATAATGGCAAAAAACGTATTTGAAATTGAAATATATGAAAACATTCTAAAAGAAGTTTTCTATTATATATTAAAAGGTATATACAAGAGACCAATCAAGGTCTTAAAAAAAAGAAAAGAAAAAAAAGAAGCTAAGTCCTAACTACAGTCGGGGCCGATCTTTCCTTCAGGGGCAACTTCCCCGGGAACGACTTCTTCTTGAGTAGCTTCTCCGAGAGCAACTTCTTCTTTAGGACCCCAATTGCAGTCCCTCTTCATGGCCTCAAAATGGATCTCTGTTATCGAACACATGTACATCGACACATGATCGCATCAGCCCGGTATCGATGAGGGGTTCTCAACCTTGAAGTCAGATTTTAGAGTACCCGGGCCGGGAACGTACTCATGGGGGGGTCGGTTCTACTGGCGTTTTGTCGTCGGCCGACCGGGAAGAAGAAGATGAAGCCTTTTCCTTCTGCGGTACAGTCTTTGAGGTTTTTGCCATTTATGTAAGTAAAGAAGGACGAAGGAAGATGTGAAATTGGTGGTTCCGGTGGTATCTACGATGGTTTAACAATCGGCTATAGAGAGGAGATGAGGAAGGTTGAAAGTCTTAGAGACTTAATCAAATAAAAAGTAAAGTTTGATTCAATAAAGGAGACGGTACTTATAGGCTCACGGCGACGGTTCAGTAGCGCTAGTGGCCGATCACCAATTGGAAGGCATTGATGATTTGGGGAACCGAACCGACGGATGTTTCAGTCACATCCATCGCTTACATCATGGGGACGACGTCATGATCGAGGTATCAGGGCATAGAGGCTCAAATCGTTTCTTTTCATTTTACTCTAAGAAACACGGGGACTATCTGTATGCGGTCGAAACCGGGTATGCCCAATTTCGTGGGCTCGATAAGCTGCCTCGAGGGTAAACTCGTAATGGGTCTGGTTCGAGCTCGATGGCAGAGTATGAAGCATGAAGATCGAAGCACTCGCTGAGGATGGAGACCAAGCATGACTAACGTCGAGTAACGAAATGGCGAGATATTAGTAATCGACCAAAGATCTCGGCGAAAATCTCGGAAGAAATTGAACCAAGTGGTTGTTGACATCATTCATGGGATTTATTTCCGTTATTAGAGTTGTACATTAATTAGAATTCCTCTACTATATAAAGAGGGACCTCATTCATTTGTAACATCATACATTCACTGATAAAATAATATACATGTTGCTCTCTATTTACTTACTATCTACTGTTGTTCTTATTGTTCTCACTGTTCTTATTACTTGATCTCGAGACTATTCTGGATCGAGGTCGATACATTGTTATAACACTGATTTGATTTATTTTGTCGTTCAGTTTATTTACTTAATTCGTCATTTATCAATTGATATTGAATCAGATCACGTATCCTTAAAACCACAATACAAGTTTAATTGTTACTCGAATTTTAGGGTAAACAACCAGCTATATATAATTGTTTGTACAAACGTATTCTGTAAAGCAAATACATTAGTATTTAGTGAGATGAAGTGATTATTTGATCGAATTGGTAATAATTTCTTGAAATGGAAATAGTTAAATAATGGAGTAGAAATCAATCTAGTCCTTGCAAAGAGAGCTGAGTCTGGAACCAGGTTTATTTGGAATTAAAGAATTAAAATGTGTGAAAATAAAATCTAAGCACCATAATATATATAGCGCAGTATGTCATTTCCGTTAAGGTATAGCGCGATGAAATACCGTACTATACTTAAGTAGTGGGCCCACCAATAATTTTTCTGGGCTTAACTGACATACTAATAATTCAACTGGGTACAACACACATATTTAAGGCGCTATACTTCAAATAATTGTACCTCGGGGGACTGGTTTTTGTCTTATTTAAGGAGGTTCAGTACAAAACAACTAATAGGCATTTTTTATACATAAGTTTTAACAAAAATTAAGTCGGAATACCTCGATTTTAATTTTTTGAAGATTTGGTGATTTGGCGCCGAAATGAGCAACCCACTACGAGATAACGTCTTAGCTAGGATGTGGGACCGAGAATCTACACTTTTTGTGTGAACGGTTGGCTCCAAGAATATTTCTTTTGCTTAAAAATGTGCATGTGTGGGGGGTGGGGGGTGGGGGAGGGGTTGTTGGGGGCTGTTGGGAGTTTTTAATTTGGGGGAGGAGGGAGGGGACGTTATGTTTTATTGGGGAAGGTGATGACCCGCTTATTTATGTAGGTATAACACGCATATATACCGCGCTAAAGTCTAACGCGGTATATCTATACGCTTATTTGAGTTTAAATATAGCGCGTTATATTTTCGTACCCATTTGAGTACAAATATAATGCAATATTTCACCATGCTATACGTTAACGAACAAATAATCGTTAAGGTACCACGCTATATATACATTTTAGTTCTTTGAGTCTAAATGAACTCACATTTTGGTTGAAAAGTCACGAGAGCCAACAAAAAATGGTCAAGAGTTTTATGATTGCCAATTTGAATATGTGCGATCAGATTTGTTTCTGAATATTCAGATCTTGTGGTCACAATTATTTTTGTTGGTTTTGCCAGGAATTTAATTTATGACTTTATAAATAAGATATCATACTTGTACATTTTTTTTTTTGGGTTGACATGTCAACTGATCGAGTGCAAGGAGAAGATAGTACTTTTTTTTAATTAAAAAATATTATTTTTTCTCCATCTCAATTATTGAGTATGGTGAAATCTGCTAAAGGCCATTATATTGTGAGAGTAAACAAATACGTTTTCTATTTTACACAAACTCTTCAAAAAAAAATAAGAAAACCCTTTACTAGAAATTTATTAGTGATAAATTATCCAAACGACACCTAAAATGAGGAAATTTGCAATTCTTGATCTTTTAAGAATTATAAGAAACTTTTTCCTAGCTCCATATTTTCCATGGAATTATAATCTACATCTTATATGAGATAGATAATGTTAAAATTATATATAAATTTTAACTAATATTAAATTCAAATTTTATACCGAAATTAGAATACTAGTGTCATTAACCAAACGACCCCTGCAACGTAAATAAAGACTCTTTTTTACCCCCTCTACACAAAGAAAGGATAAAACAAGGGCCAAAGGGCTAAAAGTAAAATAGAAAGGATAAAGAGGAAAGAGCTGAAACAGAAATTATAAGGATTTGGTTTATTTTATAATGCAATTTAGGTCAAGAAAACTTGACATTGACGTGATTTAAACAGGAATAAGATCTGCTCCTTGTCGCCAGGTCATTTTCTCAAAGATTTCTGAAAGCGATTCCTACTTTCTTTTGTTTAATGTATGGTACTTATTACTTCTACATTTTTTTCCTAAATCTTTTTTCCAAAGGAATTGATAAGTAAATGAACTTTGTTCCCGTAGACAGATAATTCTTAAATTCAAGACAACTTTTGAAATATTAGGAGTCTATTTGGGTTACTCGGTGGTTTCTCCGCCCAAACCCTAATTCCTGCCTATAAATAAAGTTACATATGTCCTTCAAAGAGTATCTCAGTAATTCCATAAACTCTCGGAATATGCACAAAAAGATCAAATATTAGATCTCCGAAATTACATAAAACTCTTGAAATATTCATCAAGCGATCAAAGACATGTCAAATATGTCTTGCTTAAAGTCCTGCGTTCGAGAAATACGCTGCTAAGGTCTTCAAATCATGTAGAGTAAATCAAAGAGAAGAATTAAAGGATAAATAGAGTTGTAACCTACAATGTTTATCAATAAAATTATTTTTTCTTTTGAGTTGTTTGTGATTACAGTTTTATTTTTCTCTGCATAAATTTATCGCAGTTATAATTTAATCCCAGTAAAGAGATATTAATCAAAATCGTAAAAAAGCTTTGTTTTAATCATCAATATCCAAACTAACTTATCCAGCTAATCTGAATTTGTTCAAAAAAAAAAAAAAAAAAAAGTCAAAAGGGTGACTTTAAAGACATTCCCATGTTAACTTTTACTAATTACTCAAAAAATTACTAAAATTAGGTTACATGATTTTGTGTGAACAATCAGTGCCAGGGTTGTGGTAGGATAAATTCAAGTCTTATAAACAAAAATTATCATAAGGAACACTTCATCCTTAATTAACTTTATGCAACATACCATCAAAGGTTGTGGTACAATGAATGAGATTACTTTTCCATTAATTAAATGTCTTAAATTCGAGTTCTGAGTACGAAAAAACATACTTCCCCGGATGGAATCTTATGCGGCGCGAATTCAAATATAGTCGGATTTCAATATGGATAACGCATGCCGAATAAAAAAAAAATTATGTAACATGATCAGGACGCCAATACGAATACCAAATAATATAAAATTGGAAACAATTACCTAACCTGTTGGATAAAGCCTTTACTCATCATCTCCTGCTGCAGTTCAACTCTGCGATGAAATTTGATGGCTGACTCATGAGTACCCCTACATTTTGTGAAAATAACTGAAAAACCATCACTCCACAAAAGTCCATAACCATGTGGAGATGCAAAAATATTGGCCCTTTTTTAATTAATTAAAGAGGTATTGGATGGGACATATATATATCTGCAAAAATCTTCAATTGATCAAGTGGGGCTAAAAAAGCAAGGGAAACAACATACCTTTCAATATTTAAGGAAAATGAATGGCCGCAAGAGGAAGGGAAGTCTAAAGGGTTGTTTGGTTCGAAGACAAGTTATGCCGGGATCATTTATATTAGAATTGGTTTATTGATATTAATTATTTTAGTATTATTTTTTATTGGCTGTTTGATATGTTATGTTAATCACAAGATTGTTAATTTATTGCTTTATCATAAAAATATAAATAACTTATCTTTCAATTATTATTCCACCATCTAGCAGGTATAATTTATTCCAGATACTATTTTAATCCTGGACTAATTTTTCCCAAAATTATTAATCAAACAAGGGATAAGGCAATAAATTATTTTTACTTATACATCGTACCAATAACCCTAAGAACTTAAGTGCAAGTATTTTCTAAATTTATTTGGGATTGTAATTTTATATCATAATATTATATATATATTTTTTGTATTATCACACCATTCAAATAATAAAATATAACTATGTCTTACTAAACTGATAACTTAGATAAAAATTCAAGTTATTACCATATTTGAGTTATGTCGATATTGTGATAACTTCCACTAACTTTTTTGTAAATCCACATGAAAAGAAGTTAATTTTAAAAAATAACTTTCTTGGAGTATATGTGAATTTAGCACAGACAGAATATAACAACTTGTATGGACGGTTGTTACCCATCATATTGTATTTGTTTTGATTGTTACTTAAATATTATTGTATCGTATCGTTAAATTTGTTGTTACATAACGACAAAATGTGCCACTTTATGTAACGATCGATTTGGTGTGGACGCGCCATTACCTGTCTTTTTCTTTCAATCTCACCCTTCATTATTATTAAATAATTTTATTTTATCATTTACTCTACTTTTTTATATAATAATTTTACTCGGTATCATAATTTTTCTTTATAATATTGTAAATTTATTCTTCATATTGCTGGTAGGTGATATCATGAAATGATGACAAACGATACAATCTATCCAAATATTGTATTGATCAAATAATACAGTACGATACAATACAAGGTGATATCATGAAACGATGACAAACAATACAATCTATCCAAATATTATATTTATCAAATAATACAGTACGATACAATATAATATAATATGATAAATTATGAAATAATGTGTAACAACCATCCAATTAAGATGTAATGAAAACTAGTCCAAATTATATCAAGTAACTTCAATTAGTCTAGACACATTTCTTTTGTTCCATTTATGTGACAAATTTTTTTGGTATATTTATATGACACCCTTCTATATTTAAAAATAAGTTATAGTTATTTTTTCTTTTATTCTTAATGATATATGTTTTTTGATAAATATTTTCAGTGACATATTATATAATTATAAAAATCTTTAAATAATACCAAAAAGTTCAAAAATCTTAGACACTTTTTTTCTTCTTGAATTAATTTGTCTACATAAAATTAACGAATTAAGTAGTTATAATATTGAAAAAGAAGGTCTTCTATACTCTGCTATTTCTCTTTCTTTGGTTAATTTTGTTTGTTTGTTTGTGCTTAGCTGGTCTGCTACTGCCTACTGCTAGTCTCTTGTTTCTTTGAGTTCAGTTGGACTGTGTAATATTTTACTACTATATTTATGTTGTAATAATAAACAGAACAGCAAAACAATGAGAACATGCTCTTCATTTGTCTAGATTCTTCAACTTAACACCACGCTTGCAGTGAACCAAGATAAGGAAAAAAAAGCACATGATTAGATTAGAGTGCTATTATCATTTTTTATTCCATATATCCAAACCCCCATTGAAGTAAAAAAAAAGAAAAAAGACAGACATAGTTTTGTGTTGAGTTCTTGGAATTTGGGATTTTTGTTCATCTTTTTAGGACTGCAGTCAAGCCATGCTTTGTTCTTTCCATGAGGTGGAAATTATTAGTATGAAAGAATGAGAAAAGGGAAAAAATATTGAATCTTTTTCTTGGGTTTCTCTTCTTTCCTTTCTTATGATAGTGTTTGTGTGAGGAGAGAGAAAGAGGAGTGAGGGGGGTGAGGTGGGGGTTGGGGTGTTGGTAGGGGTGGGGAGAAATGATTTGTTTGTTCATTTTTCTTGGTGGGTTTTTTGCCTTTTTACAGTATCTGATAATTTGATCACACAAATCAATGATCTTTAACACATTTGTTATATGAAAAAAATTGCTTTTTTCCTATGATTCAAAAAGTTAGAGCTCCAAAAAACTGCTTGTCCTTTTGCAGAAAGCAATGATTTTTAGCTCATTTCTTTAAATGGGGTTGTTCTCTTGTATCTTTTCTGGTTTCTAACTGATAGATAAATTGGTAAAGTTTTGAAAGTACAAGAAGATTTTTGGTAGTGTTTGTGGTGATGGGTGAGAAAATGCAAAACCACCACATGGTAGCTGTGAAGGTGAATGAGCAATTTAACTCAAAGAGAAAGCACAGATTTGTGCCTTCTCAGTGTTTGCTTCCAAAACTTTTTGCTTTTTGGATTATTTGTTGTATGGTTTTTAGCATTGTTGTATACTTTTCTATGGATGCTAATCAGAAGGAGAAAAGAAAAGAAGGGTTAGTGAGTATGTGTGATCAAAGGGCTAGAATGTTACAAGATCAATTCAGTGTTAGTGTAAACCATGTTCATGCCCTTGCTATTCTTGTCTCAACTTTCCATTATGAGAAGAATCCATCTGCAATTGATCAGGTTTGTGTTCCTCAATATTCTTAATCTCATTCTTGGAGTGAAAACAGTTCTGAAATTGGTTAATTTGATGAGGATACTGCGATCTCTTTTAGTCTTGGTGTATTGCTTTCATATGAATTTTTTGGTTAAACTCAAGCTTTCCGGGTTCAATAGGGCTAGTCTGTTAGTATCATGTCGTTGTTCTTAGATTGCTTGTATTATGGTTGTTTTCTTACTATCTCCCGCTTTGGTTTTGTAGTACCTTGCTGTTGTTACTGCTTGTCGCTATTGCTATGCTATTGCTTCCTTCCTTCTATTTTTCTGGTTCATGCATTGTTGATATAATTTTTCTGGCCTTTGTTGTTGGTATTTGCTTATTTCTATTCTTCCTCTCGAGTCGAGGGTCTCGGACACAACCTCTCTACCTCCTGGGTCTATTATTTTTGTTGTCAATCTTTTAACAATGACAAGAACAAGTACCCTTAATCCTAACTAATTAGTGTAAGCTATATGAATTCTTGATATTTATTTTGCTCTATTTTAGATTCTGATTCTCTTTACCAAACATGTAGAAAACCTTTGCTGAGTACACTGCTCGAACAGCATTTGAGAGGCCATTATTGAGTGGGGTGGCATATGCAGAGAGAGTTTTAAATTCAGAGAGGGAAGAATTTGAGAGACAACATGGATGGACTATTAAAACAATGGAAAGAGACGCTTCACCTATCAGAGATGAGTATTCTCCAGTAATATTTTCTCAAGAAACTGTTTCCTACATAGAATCACTTGACATGATGTCAGGAGAGGTAATTGAATTAGTTTAAAACTTATATGGAATTTTAGCTTCTTGTTGGTTCTTCTGGCTTATATTATTGGACTTGTTCTTTTATTGGTTTATTCAGGAGGACCGTGAAAATATCATGAGAGCTAGGGCCAGTGGGAAGGCAGTTCTTACTAGTCCCTTCCGGCTTCTGGGTTCTCATCACCTTGGTGTTGTTTTGACATTCCCTGTTTACAAATCCAAGCTTCCGCTAAACCCGACTGAGCATGAACGGGTTGAAGCCACTGCAGGGTAAGCTTGTGCCAATGACGTTTTCCGTTTGGATGTGTAGTCTCAAGATATTTGCTTGTCACCTTTTTGCTGTAAAAACTTTACGTGGTCAAATATGGCGCCTAATTTCAGTCATTATTTTTAGTCTTAAACTTAGCGTTTTTTGTTTCTTCTGCTTCTCGCTCCCACAAACTGGTTAATGGAAATATATGTAGCTTTGTTTAAGTTCTTAAGGATCTAGAGGCGAAGGCCTATTCGCGTGCTAGCCACATAAAAAGGGACTATTCATTTTATTCCTTGGGGGCATATGTGGAGTATACTGTGGAAGTGTACGAACTTGGTATTGGGGCTTGAATATGTCAAAGTTGGAAAAGAAAGCAAGGAAGAAACTCCAGGTGCCCTTCGTGGCAGGCTCGTGTCGCAAGAAGGCCTAGCATGGGCACCAAGCTGGCCTCGCGTCGCGTGGGCCCTTGTTCTGGATAAATAATTTCCCAATCCCTTTGCATTAAACTCTCTATATCGCGAGCCCCAGAGCAAGGAAGGGTCTGGCCAACCCTTCTCGCGATGTTCTCGCGATGGCCAAGCGTCGCGAGGGCCACTGGATCTGGTCTAATAAGAGGAGCTCGCTTCTTCTCAAGTGGATCTTTTTGTGCCTATATTATCTACTTATTCTCATTTTATATTAATCTTAACAATCTAAGGAGGAGCTAATGTTTGTTGAATAGATTGTTGATTAAGATAAAGGCTTAGTTATATCTAATGTTTTAGCACATCTCATGATAATGAATACTTGTTACCAGACTCCTGCTTGTCTTCTAAATTTTTGTTTTCCACGTCTCTGAAATTGAAGCTATCATATGCTTAACTGAAAGCAGGTATCTTGGGGGAGCCTTTGATGTTGAGTCTCTCGTTGAGTGTCTACTTGGGCAACTTGCTGCAAATCACCCGATTATTGTAAATGTCTATGATGTTACAAACTCTTCTGATCCTTTAATCATGTACGGACACCAGAACCCAAATGGTGATCCCACACTAAAGCATGTTAGCAAGCTTGATTTCGGTGATCCGTTCCGTAAGCATGAGATGATTTGTAGGTAAGTGCTCATCCTTCCTTGACTTGGTAGCAATTGCCATGTAAGAAAACTTAAACTGTGACGACGTGGATCCTTTATATGTTTGTGCATTTGCAGGTATCTTCATGAGGCTCCTATATCTCGGGGAGCAGTGACCACTGCAGTATTTATTTTTATCATCTTCCTCTTAATTGGCTACACGGGTTACAAATCCGCAAGCCACATTAATAAAGTAGAGGATGATTTCCATAAAATGCAGGAACTAAAGGTTCAAGCTGAAGCAGCTGATGTTGCCAAATCCCAGGTTCTTTTAATATATTTTCCACGTTTTGAGATTCTATATTACGTTTCGTTGATCTTTGGGAGGTTGACATGCATTTTTTTGTTGCAAAACGCAGTTCTTGGCTACTGTTTCACATGAAATAAGAACTCCAATGAATGGGATCCTAGGTATGGTATGGTGTTATTTCTAATACTGATGCAAAATTATCTCAAGATTCTCAACAGCAATTTAATTAATTACACTACCTACCTCTTAAACTCCATCTGTTTCATTGTCACTTCAGGAATGCTTGCTCTGCTCCTAGATACAAATCTGAATTCAACTCAAAGAGATTATGCTCAAACTGCTCAGGCTTGTGGAAAATCACTGATAACATTGATAAATGAAGTGCTAGATCGGGCCAAAATTGAAGCTGGCAAGTTGGAACTTGAGGCAGTTCCATTTGACCTTCGCGCGATACTAGATGATGTTCTATCTTTATTCTCTGATGAGTCCAGGCGCAAAGGTGTTGAGGTAGGTACTTGATGATTTAAAATATCCTTTCTTCTCATAAACAAAGTAATTTATTGCTGTTGTCCGTTAGTTTATGCATATAAATATTCATGTACTAATTTCTTGCTCTTGTTTTGTTTTCTCTGCTTCCACAACCTGTTGCCTCTGGATTTCAATTGCCCTCGGTGCTTCTTCCTTACACTGCACGATTTCTTGGGAACTGAAGTTGGCCGTCTTTGTTTCTGATAAAGTGCCTGAAATGGTTATGGGGGATCCAGGAAGATTCAGACAAGTGATAACAAATCTGGTCGGCAATTCGGTCAAAGTAAGTAAAGCAGCCAATCTTCTCTCATCCCTGGACCATAAGCACTAGTGCCTCCTCGAACTTTCTCAGAAGCTGGGAAGTTGAAAGAAATGAAGGGAAAATAGAAACGAGGCAAAATAGAGAAATGGAGAAATAAAATAAAATATCTGCCTTTAATTGGTGGAATGAGAAAGTGATAAGAAAAATAAGATTTACCTTCTTTGTACAGAAAATAAGTAGGCTGAAGAGAGATAGATATCCTTCTTTTTTATGAGCAATTTGTGTTTACTTCAATTGTTATGATAACCGATATTTTTTTTCTTTGACAGTTCACTGAACAAGGTCATATATTTGTTCAAGTTCATCTGGCTGAACAAACAAAAGATGGTGCGAAAAAGGATACCTGCTTGGATGGAGTATCTGAAAATGTAATTTCTTCTAGTGGTTATCATTATGAAACCTTAAGTGGTTACGAAGTTGCTGACAGCCAGAATACTTGGGACACCTACAAGCATATAGTTGCTAGCAATGGTTCGCATTATGAATCTGCAAGTAAGGTGGCGAATGATGATCACTCTCAGAGTGTCACTCTAATGTTTTGTGTTGAGGATACGGGGATAGGGATCCCTTTCAAAGCACAAGATCAAGTTTTCACGCCATTTATGCAGGCAGACAGTTCAACCTCTAGAAACTATGGAGGAACGGGTATTGGACTAAGCATTAGCAAGTGTCTCGTCGAGCTGATGGGTGGTCAAATAAGTTTCATTAGCCGTCCCCAGATTGGAAGCACATTTTCTTTCACTGTTAACTTCCTAAAATGCGAGAAATATTCTGTTGGTGATCTGAAAAAACCTCATTATGATGATTTGCCTACTTCGTTTAAAGGACTGAATGCTATTATCGTTGATGGAAAGCCTGTAAGAGCTGCTGTAACGGGATACCATCTGAAGAGACTTGGTATTCGGGCAGAAGTTGTCAGTAGCATCAAGAAAGCAGCAGCTGCTCTTGGGAGAAATGGTTCTGTTGTTTCCAAGTAAGTTTTCTATCCTTTAAAAGCTTGGCCAAACACTAATTGCTGCTTAAAAGTGCTTTTCAAATTGATTAGGCAAATACAAACTGCTTCTCACTAAAAATAAAATAATTTTTCTGGAAAATACTTTTGTGAAAAGCGTCTTTTTCAAAATAATCTGAGTTTAGAAGCT
This sequence comes from Nicotiana paniculata, assembly GCA_005239505.1. Taxonomy (NCBI): domain Eukaryota; kingdom Viridiplantae; phylum Streptophyta; class Magnoliopsida; order Solanales; family Solanaceae; genus Nicotiana; species Nicotiana paniculata. The sequence goes on from ML324064.1 coordinate 62,915, forward strand.
TGGCCAAACAGGCTATGAGTCTAAGCTAATGCGTTTGACCATTCTAGGCTCCCTGTGGTCTTGTTTAGTGAGAATGGAATTTTATTTTTACTGGGCGATTCTATTGATGGACAAGAAATGGGGAAAAAAGAGGTCCAAATTCCAAATAATTAATAAGAAAAGACATTTGCTTCAGGATCGATAAATACTGGGGTTTGATCTATGTTTTCAGAAATATATTTACTAGTATTTTGTCTTTGTAATTCTGCATATTTCCCCTGCCAACTATTATCACCTAAAATATGTCGTTGCATAAGGCAACATAGAGGAAGATATTTAGATGTAGAAATATATCCAAGCCTGTCATTTCTCAAATGATGATCTTTGTAAGGCCACTAGATGTTTAAATTTATTGGAGAATAGCCTATACAAAGATGAAGCTATTCCCTAAGAAAAACCCGAAAAACAACGAACTGGAATAGTCCAGAATTATTACATGTGGTTTGTGATTTTGAAGGAATGCATTAATTTAAATAAACATTTGTATCTTGCCCCAGTGACAGGAAGCTGGACATGATTCTGGTCGAGAAGGACTTGTGGATATCTGAAGATGTTAACTTAAATTCACTTTTGCCATGCATCAAACCAAATGGACACGTTTACAAGTCACCAAAGATGATCCTTCTGGCGACTAATATCACCAACACTGAAGATGAAAAGGCTAAAGCAGTAGGTTTTGCGGTGATAATGAAACCTCTTAGAGCAAGTATGATGGCTGCATGCCTTAAGCAGCTGATTGGAATGGGCAACAAGAGCCAGGGAAAAGATATGTGCAATAGATCTTCCCTTCGTGGCCTATTGTGTGGTAAGAAGATTTTGGTGGTAGATGATAATAGAGTAAATCGGAGGGTTGCTGCTGGTGCGCTCAAAAAATTTGGGGCTGACGTAGAATGTGCTGAAAGTGGGAAAGCTGCTCTTTCATTGCTTCAGTTACCACACAGTTTTGACGCCTGCTTTATGGATATTCAGATGCCAGAAATGGATGGGTATGTACTACACTTTTCATTGTCCTTATCTAGTGATGTTCTTCATAGTTGTTCCATTTATGGGTTTGCGATAGGCAAATTTGATTTATGCCATCTTTGTGTTGAAGCATCAGTCTAATTGTGTATTGTTTGGCAGTAAAAAATTCAAAATGTGCATTGTCAATAATAGTCCACAAACTCTGTTCTGAATTGAAACCTGCTTTTGATTGCTGAAAAGATTTTGATATGTTAGTTGTCCGCAGTCTACCCATCCTGGCACGCTAAGCATAGCAATGTAAGTCCCCTGATATATTATATGAGAGATATTAACTTTAATCAATGAGCCTTATATAGGATGATTGCTGATAGACTCAAAACCTTTTGAATTTCAAAAGGAAATACCAAAGCTTTACAAATCATATGCTATCTTGGTCAGTGAATTTGCAAATGCAAATTCTGTTTTAGCTCTTTGCTAATGTACAATATATACTGACCTTGGTGCGTGAATTTGCAACATTCTAAATGTTCACAGTAGTCAGAAGTATTCGACTTTCAGAATGATGTGAAAGAGCTTCTTAAGAAAAAAACTTTTGGATTCCAAAAGTAACTGATTAAGCTTTACAAGTCATCACATATCGTTGCCAAGAATCCAATTTCGGATGGAAAGCACTAAATTTATGCCCCCTCCCCTCCCCCCCCTCCCCCCCACNAGATATGATGAGATATACAGTAGAATGGAACTCAACGTTCTTTTCTAACTAATACTTTCTGGAATTTAAATCCCAACAAGACTGTCAAGACTTGTATCATCTCACTGTGATCCACGAAAAATTCAGTAGTTTGGTTTTCTTATTATTTTGTACTCCAAACCTCACTAAAACATCTCCCCTAAACTGACAAAAGAGAAGCTCTTGTATACTTAGTAATGCATTAAGGAAAACAGTTGGCCTATTATTTTATGTTGCTTGACTCCTCGAGAGATTGATCTTAATAATCTTAAGGGAGACAAATGTTTGATTGAGTCAAAGTAGGTTATTCAATGGCTTAAATCCAAAATCAGCATGTTACCTGTTTACCATTCCTCAGATGGTTGCGAGTTCCAAAATTTAGATCACAAATATACTCTCGGTCTTTGCCTGTGAACCTCCATGGCGTACTATGTTTTAACCAGAAATTTGGTGCTCTTTGTCTGTCACAGCTGTACATACTTCTTGGAAATTGTTGTTAGTGGTTGGCTCATGTTAGACCTACTTGCCAAGATAGTAGTGTTGATTGGATTTCACTGGAATAAGCAATGCTATTCACTCGTTTATTGTACCTCTTTGTTCAAAACTGCAATTTTGGGTGTTGAGATTCAGTGGAATTCGAACTTCATTTCCAGTAGGAAAACAGGTTTTACTAAATGCAAAGATTGTCTTTAGGTACCAAGGGAAAAAGAGGAGTAACTGAACATTGATCATCCAAAGAAATAAAAGAACAAAGGTCTAAGTATATAATTCTTTTGAAATTGCAGGTTTGAGGCTACACGTCGAATTCGGGATCTAGAGGGAGTCGCTAATGAGCAACTAAATGGAGGACTGAACTGTGATGGAGCTACAAAAATGCGCAGGTGGCACATGCCAATATTGGCCATGACCGCCGATGTAATTCATGCCACGTTAGAGAAATGCCTCAAGTGTGGGATGGATGGTTACGTCTCAAAACCATTCGAGGAAGAGAATCTTTATCAAGCTGTATCCAAGTTCTTTGAATCCAAACCTAACTCAGACTAGTAGCTAAATTCCGATTCTACCAATTCCAGCACCTCTCGGCTGAAATGAACCACCAGCAAATTTTCAGCCTTCTGCTGGTGCATTCTTGTTGACTTCTTATATGTGGATACAGGGGAGGGGGGCTTACCAAAGCTCCTGAAGGTCCTTATTAGCCCGATCACACGTTTAGCAAGTGACTAGCTTCTAACCTATATTAGACCTTGACATGAAGTATATGTTGTATATTGCAATAGATCTTCCATCCCCTCCTTGTATGTACATTTAGAAGGGAAGGATAGGTCAAAGTTGTATAATCTTGATAGCTTTCTATGGTTTCCTTTTGACATTTTCCGATCGACAAGCACTAATTCACAAATTTATATACTCCCTCCATTCCAATTTGACTGGACACGGAATTTCAGAAAAAAAATAAAGGTTTTTGAAATTTGTGGTTCTAAACAAGTCAAAAAAGAGTCCAGAATATTTGTATGGTTGTAAAAGTTTATCATTGAGGGTAGAATTGGAAGTTTAAGCTAAATTATTTTTAAATTTAAAAATGGATTATTCTTTTTGGAACGGACAAAAAAAGAAATAGGTCGGTGGAACGGAAGGAGTAACTATTTTCACTTGAAGCCTTAGTATTTTCCATCTGTACTTTAGCTGACAGCTTTTGTAGCTTCAAGTGCATGTGCATGCTGCAACAAAACACAGGGTTTTCCTACATCTTTTGTTCATCTGTGTTCACTTCTGATATTTCTGTCAGTAAATACATAAAAAAATTTACCATTTTATTCTACATTCATCAGGACATAGAAAAGATTTTCTCATATATGCTCAATTACTACTAGCTGGGGAGCACCGACGGAGCCAAAAAAGTACACACACGAAGAAGCGAAGGGGCTCAACCTCTACTATATACATAAAAAAATTTACCATTTTATTCTACATTCATCAGGACATAGAAAAGATTTTCTCATATATGCTCAATTACTACTAGTTGGGAGCACCGACGGAGCCAAAAAAGTACACACACGAAGAAGCGAAGGGCTCAACCTCTACTATATGCATAAAATTTTTTACCATTTTATTCTACATTCATCAGGACATAGAAAAGATTTTCTCATATATGCTCAATTACTACTAGCTGGGAGCACCGACGGAGCCAAAAAAGTACACACACGAAGAAGCGAAGGGCTCAACCTCTACTATATGCATAAAATTTTTTACCATTTTATTCTACATTCATCAGGACATAGAAAAGATTTTCTCATATATGCTCAATTACTACTAGCTGGGAGCACCGACGGAGCCAAAAAAGTACACACACGAAGAAGCAAAGGGGCTCAACCTCTACTATATACATAAAAAAATTTACCATTTTATTCTACATTCATCAGGACATAGAAAAGATTTTCTCATATATGCTCAATTACTACTAGTTGGGAGCACCGACGGAGCCAAAAAAGTACACACACGAAGAAGCGAAGGGGCTCAACCTCTACTATATACATAAAAATTATTTTAACCTTGTATATATAATTAGAGGCGGATCCAGGTTTTGATGATTACGGGTGGTACTATATTTTAATGCAAACTTACCACTAGTTGAGGAGGTTAAATAGGGTATACAATTGGTCGGTTCCCTCCGTTTTGAATTAATTCGATTCAGTTCAGCCCATTTTAAATAAATTCGGTTCGCTTTACACGATTTTTAGTGCATATAAATATGTGATAAGCAAACAAAGAATATTAGACATGTATTTGAAATCAAGAAAAAAATAACACTAAATGGATAAAAATAATAATGAAAATCAGATTAAAATAAAAAATTTGAGATGTAGAAAAAGAAAACAGAAGCAAATCTAATTTTATAATTTAAATAAACAATAAAAAATGAGGTTGTATAAAGAGAGAAAATACAAAAATGAAAGAAAATTAGAAAACAAAAAATTAAAACAATAGAGAATGGAAAAATGGAACAAGTAGAGGAAAAGTAATATTGAATTGCACTGAGGAAAAATATTTGGTCATTTATTTGAAATCAAGGAGAAAATAACATTAGATGGATTTAAAATAATAATTAAATCATATTAAAATAATTTTTTTGAGATGTAGAAAGAGAAAACAGAAGCAAATTTTATTTTATAATTTAAGTAAATAAAAAAATGGGATTTTATAAAGAGAGAAAATACAAAGATAAAGAAAATAAGAAAAAGAGAACTGAAAAAAGGACCAAGTAGAGGAAAGGTAAAATGGAACTACATTGAGTGAAAGCTAGCATTGATCCTAGGTCTTGTATCTAAAAAGTCAAGACTTTCACCATGACACCTGCAGTCATATTGTTACTGAGGATGCCACTGCTTTATTTATATATCTTTTGTTCGTGAAATATTAATACATAAATATAATTCTATCCAAGCGACCGAGTGGCGTAGGCGTACCACCCCCTCTCCCCTACATAGATCCGCCCCTGATATATTTTTTCTGGCGAAACGGCTTAAGCTGTACCCCTTCCGCCCTCTTTATCCCCGCCCTTGGTTGGGAGAAGCTAATAAATATAATTGTCGTTCCACCGGGTTCAACGAGTCCAATTTTTTTACATGGAGCATATATATGTGAAAATTATAAAATTTTAACATATATAAGTTCTAAACCAACAGTAGCAAATGTGCAATAGATTTAGCGGTGAGAATGTAAATATTGATTTGTCAAATTCAAATCCGTAATATGCCTCAATATATATATGTAAAAGAATTACAAAATTTTAACAAATATACCCTCGGAACCAATAGTAGCAAATGTGCAATGGGTTTAGTGGTGAGAATATAAATGTTGAACTTATCAAATTCAAATTAGGAACGTAAAAATTTCCGGATAAAGAGTGATGAAAAATTTGTTTGGTGTGTGTGAATAATGTTCCACACGGAAAGTAGAAAGGAAAAGGATTCTAATTGTAAGGAGTTGGATACGCTGTGAGATTTTTTGGGCTTGACTCAAAGCGGACAATATCATACCATGTTAAGAATATCTTTGGACTGTTTTAGCCCAATATTTTGATTTATTTCGTACTTGTCCAACTTTGTTTTTTTGTGTGGTTGAGATTATAACCAAAATTAAAAAGAGAATAGGTCAGGCTTTCATATTTGTAAGTCTTGGTTGGTACGAAAATAATTAGAGTAGACCCATTCTTACCACTTTAAAATAAATATATATATATATATTCATTAATAACGTAAAATGAGTACAAAGTTATATCCAAAGAATAGTGAGAACTTTTTTAGACTAACAAATGAAAATGTGTGTATACACATGGACAAAACCAAGGTAATTCAAAATGGCCTTTTTAGGTTGTTCAAATCCAAAGAATCAATACACTCTATCCTAGCTCTATGCAAATTCAACAATTTCAACAACTCACTTGCCTTGTCCTTAGTTCTTTCACTACAACCCACTTGTATTAACAGCAATAATTTCTGAAAAGCACCTACTTGAAGTGCTTCAATTAGCACACTATTTTCCCTTTTCTCATTCTTCCCAATTAACTTCCATAAAATTGAAACTGAAAATTCAGTTGCCAAATCTGAAACCCTCAATAATTTCTTTATCAAAATAGGAATGGTTAAAGCATAAGCATAAGCCCTTCTTTTTCCTTCTTCTCTGCTGCAAATTCCAACCAAAATACCTAATGCTTTTTCACATATGCTTTTTTCACAATCCACAAGTGTCTCTATAAGTAATTCCACCAACCCCAAATCAGTAAATTTTGCTTTAGCCTTCTCGTTTATTGGATGTGAAGAATTTACCATATGGTAAATAGTTAATAAAGAAGCTTTTGTAGTAGTAGGGCAAATTGGCTCTTTCACTAGGTTTACTAAAGCTTCAATAACTCCATCACTTTTTAATAACTCTTCTACTCTCCATTTTTCCTCTATTCTCATAATTTCTTTTAGCAACAAAACTGAATTTCTCCTGCTTGATAGGCTCCCACATTTCAAGAACCAAACCAAGCAATTTAACGATGGTTTCGATCCCACAATTGACTTTGTCTCACCATCTAGTGGCAATAAAATTGTCAATGCTGATAAAATTTCATCCATTGTTTCAACATCATGGACTGATAATTTCTCCGAAAAACCAACAAGGGTAGATGATAAGATCTTTCCAGCTCCATTGGTGACAAAACAACGTCTATTCCTCGCGCTTTCCTTAATCATTATCTTCACTTTCAAGACCAGTTCTCGACAAGAGTAGTTTGAGTCGTGCGGGCAGCAAGACTCAATCTTCCTAAGAATCTCCGTTACCTCTGATGAGGTAACGGGGATTCTTGGAGTTGGGATTCTCTCAATTCCATGATCTTTATTCTCAACACACCATTGTTGGATCATTTTCCTCATGGTGTGATTGGGAATTGGCTCAAGAGATTTCAATTCTTGTTTGGTGATTGGACATGTTTGATTTCCACCCTCAATCCATGTCTCAATACTCTCTCTATCGTATGTTATCCCTGTGGATAAAGTCACAGGATCCTTCATTAAGTCTAAAGAAATTGGACATTTGAAATGGCTGGGAATCATTAGCAATTCCATAGTTTTTTCCTCTATTAATTCTTTCTTTGAGTTGCTCCTCCTTGCTGCTCTTCTCTTTCTCCATGTTGACATCATTGTTTTTGCTGCAACACAAAAAAATTAAAAAAAAAAATCTTTGAGAACAATGAGTTGTACTTTGTGATTTAATTTTCTTGTATGGGAATTTGGTAGGTAATTAAGTTTGTGTAGGATTTAATGTGTATATATATAAGTGCATGTATGCGTGTGAGACGTCACGCGGTTGAACTTTCTGAATTTAATATAATTAAAGAAGTAGTAATATAAAAAAAATTCTAATAACAAAATATTCAAGAACGTGTGAAGGAGAGAAGCTGGGAACAGCGAGATTGAATATTGACTAAGAAAATGGAAGTGTTGAATAGGGAGGGTATGGGGCAAAGAAGGGATGCTTAGAACATTTGGTTAGACCAGAAATGTCAAGTATAAGAACGAAATATTGAAGAAAAAAATCGAAAGAATCAAAAGGTTGGTTTAAATTTGACTGGAGAAAAGACAGAAGGCCTACAACAAAAGACCGGTTGGTGTACTAACCTGACTCATTTGAAGAGAAAATTAATATATAATTGCGATTATTTTTAATTAATTTATTTATAATGATCTTTTATGATTCCTTACAATTTCAACAAAATAGAAAATAATACTTTTAAATTGTATGATTTTAATCATGTCATAGTATTTATGTGACTATAAAAGAAGTCACTAAGAATAAAATTAAAAATTTTAAAATTGAATTGTTATTAAGGGTGTTTTTGGTACAACGGAAAATATTTTCTTAGAAATTTTTTTCATGGAGACTGAGTGGTTTTATCACTTATTTTCCCTTATATGGTTGGTGAGTGGAAATTTTTTTTTCGGAAAATATTTTCTAGTTTGGTTAGAGAGTAGAAAATATTTTTATATGCTACTCATCACCCCCATTTCCCCAATTCTCCATGTTTCCTTGCTCCTCCCCTCCGCCCTCCCACCCAATACTCAATGTTTTCAGGACTTTATTTTCTTCAAGAATTTAATTATTTTTCTAAAAATTTACACAATCCCAAAGTAACTAATGTGTTGCTTTATTTTTTTACGCAAAAATAACATTAAAATTTGTGCTCCATAACTAAAAAGAAAATACTCTTTTTTGGTTGAAAAAGAAAGTACTCTTTCTACAACATGAAAATAAAGTACTCATTTTGTTGAATAAAAAAATACATATATTACATCATGAAAAAAAAATACTTTTTTTGTTGAAATGAAAGAAAGTACTTGTTCTAAGAAAAGAAAGTACTTTTTTGTTGAAATTGAAAAAGAATACTTTTTTATATCATGTAAAAAAATACTCTTTTGTTGAAATGAAAAAAAACCAACTATAACATGAAAAGAAAATAGTTAATAATATTTTTAAAAATTGTATTAATAATATTTTTACTTAGTGTAGGGTGAGGAGGCGGGGTGGGTTGGGGCGGGGGGTTGGATTGGGTGGGTGGGTGGGTTGAAGGGTATGGGGAATAGGGTGGGAAAAGTTGAGAAGAAGTTTTAGAAAATATTTTTTCTTCTCTTGATAAAGAAAATATTTTCCTCCAGTTAAAAGAAAATGTGTTCATAAAGAAAATATTTTTCAAAACATTTAAACTAACTAAACATGAGAAAATTAAAAAATATTTTCTTTCGTACCAAAATACACACCCTAAATATAAAAAGTTAAAAATATTCTTTGAGCAAGTTAAATCATGGAAGTGTCACGTATAATAAAATAGAGGGGGCAAAATAATGTTAGTATAGGAGAAGATTAGAATTTAAAGGAAGCGAACTTCTTTACGCTTCCTTCTGTTTACACTTTACACAAACTCGTTTTACTTGTAAATTTTAGTTGTCACACGGTTTTTAACGAACTCTTTTTGTTGTGGCTCTATGATTAATGAGTTTATGATATATTATTTCTTTGTTTTTCATCTCATTTTTGGTATTTTATTAGACCCCAATTAATTCAGTTTCGTGCCTTGTACGGCTTATTAAAGAAAAAAAAAACACTATTCATCCCACCAACGACAGAGGCCAACAACAACAATAACAAACTTAATTTGATCCCAACAGATAGGGTCTGATGAGGGTAGTCTGTACGCAGACCTTACTCCTACCTAATGCAGGTAGAGAGGTTGTTTCCAATAGACCCTCGGCTCAGAAAAGGCAAGAAGAAGAAGAGGAAAACAAGGAAGGAAGAAAGATCGAAGAAAAAAGAAAAGGGAGAGATAAAAGATAAGTAGTACAAAATAATAGCAACATGGAGTACAATACCTGAGGCGAACAAAACCATATAACGTTGTCACACCCCTTTTTCCTACCCTCAAAAGATGTGTGTGTTATGAATTGCGGGTTAAAGGGTTTTTCCAATTAAAGTGACAAATTTGAGTAGGGATTATTTTATCTACAGAGTTGCCACTTGGAATTGATTTTCCGGTGTTCCAAGTCACTTTTTATTTGAATCCCTAGTCAAAGGAAGATTTAACTCTTTTATTATTGGTCTGCGAAAGCAAAGTCCGGGTAAGGAATTCTGTTGACCGGGGAGAAGGTGTAAGGCATTCCCCGAGTCCCGTGGTTCTAGCACGGTCGCTTTATTGACTATATTTGGCTTTAAATTAATTTTAAAATAAATTATGTTTCAATTGGTTTTCATGTTTTGCCTATGTCCACTTTTATTGTTGATGGTTTCATTAATCTCAAACTAGGAAGAGTGTCCCCGACCCTAGCTTACACTAACTAAGACGAGTATCCCCGACCTTAGTTCGTGTGTCGCACCTATAAGTAAAGCCCACTCGAAGTTAATTAAATTCAACTTTTATTTATTTCCTTGAAAGAAATGAAACAAGATATGCCCTCACGACTTTGTCATTTTTTCTTTTTATTCCAAAGTGAATATTCCCGACATCGGTTAAGACGAAAGTAATTATTTTAAAAAAATATTTATAAATAAATGATCTTATTGAATTTATTTAATGGCTAAAAAAAGTTGACCAATATTTGAAGAAATAATAATTTTTCGCTTAATGTTTGAAACTCGACTAGACTATTACCATTGTTATCCTAAAAGAATTTTAACTTAAAGAAAAAGGAAACTACGTTATGGAGTTAACCAAAAAAAAAGTATTTTTTTTTATATTTATAGATTGATGATTCATTTTCTAACTTAAAAAAATTGTTTACAAATTCAAAAGAGTGATGTATGGCTAATTGAAACAACTTGGCGATAAGAATTTACTAACTTAAAAGATGAGGTTAGTGCGAAAAATTATTAACTTATATTACTTAAAACTAAAACAAAAAAATGGACTTGTGGTGATACTAAAAGGTAGTGGCCTATTTTAACGAGTTCTACATAAGTTTGATCACCTCCTTTTAGTTCCAATCTATATCGCGAAACCAACTAAGCTTGCAACAATCATTTACTACTTATGCATGGCAACAACAGCACTCAACCACCGCTTCTAATTCAAATGTAAAATCAAAGAACCAACTTGATATATAGTGAAACAGGGCATTCATAAGACTAAAGAAAATAGCAAACTACAATATAGTATAAGCCCCCTCCAAAAGTCAAAACTATACCAGAAACTAATTTACAACCAAAACAATATAATATCTCACAAGGAAACTGAAGTATTTTTAAATTGGACAGTCCTATATGTATAGTTGTTTTCATCTTATACACTCTCACCTAAAATACTTACATAGTACGAACATATCAATTGGGAAAACATGATAAACCTTATTAGATTAACAAAGCAATTCCTTATAAACACAAAGTAACACTGACTCACACAATGGAGCACTTCATAACAAACAAAAGGAAAATAATACTAGGACATGGTTTCAACTTAAACAATTTGAAAGATAAACTACAACTACAAGAGACTTATAATAAGCTGGAGGGAACGCGAACAACTTCATTTCCATTCACTTTAAAATCCAAAAATTATAGTAGTATGTCAGGGATACCTGGATAAAAGAAAAGCGAAGGTCAGTGATGAATGAAGCAGAAATTCCAGCAACAACGACAGCAGAAACATCAATAAAAACAGCGACGAATACGTGTTAAAACAGCCCAGAAATCTCACTAAAGCCAGGTATTCTTCAAGAGAATCGACTCAAAATCAAACTCTAAACTCTTTATATGTTTTTTGGAAGATTTGACATTCCAAGACTCAAACAAGACTCACAATTTTCAGCTTACTCTTTTGTGTTCCGCTGCTATTTTTTTAATGTTTTTTGTGTGTGTTCAAGCAATTCTAAGGATGTATGGAAGTGTAGAATAGAGTGTGCGTCAAGATGTTATTTTTTAGAGCCCAAGATGTGTCCCTATAGTGTGGAAATACCTCCTCTTTATATAGGATAAAAAGGACCTTTGGGACAGATTTGTTTTGCCAAAAATCTGTCCAAAAATCTGCCCAAAACCAATTTTTTTGCCAATGAACAGTTTTTCTTACTAATTGTGGACAGAATTTTGATGCATTGTATACTCCCAAACAGTCCTCAAACCAAATAAAGGTCCTACACTCAAGTATCTTCTACTACCCTCACAAACCAACACCAAACTAAACTATTTCTCCAAACTAGAAAGTGCAAAATCAGATAACTAGACTTGAACTATTAAACTAACAAAGAAACTAATGACTACAAACAAACAAAACATGTATTTAAGGCCTTAAACTAATTAGCTTAAACACAGACAAAATTAGAAATGATGAACATGAAATTGGAACATAAAAACCAAGGCAAAGCAGGATACATGTTGATAATGAAACAACTATCGATTTGAGTGAAACACGAAATTAAAAACGAGGCTAAACACAAAATACCGACCACTAACATATTTTGAACTAATGACAAACACCAAAATCAATGGCAAAACCAGATTTGTACTTAAAGCAAAATACCAAAATCAATCGCAAAATCAGAATATCAGTGAACTTCGCCAATTACAAATAGCTAATCGGATTTAAAGGTGATTAACAAAACCGATTGACTAAACAAAACGTAATGACAGAGTAAACGACTAACTAATACATGATTCGAAAGTATTAAGTAACGACTGATATCGATGATCGCTAATGAGACTAACACGAATCACTTATCACAGATTAACAATAACAAAACTACAACCAAACAACGGGTAAATAGAAAATCAGAAACTTAGAGGAGGGATTCGAATTTTACCTAAACACTAAAGCTTCAAAGCATTAGTACAACACAACTCGATGGTGAATCGACCTCCACGCCTCTTTTTCTCGATGACAAATGCCGAAAAATACAAACTCTGTCGAACCAAGTTGAGTCCAGCACTGTGTCAGAGAGAAAGAGAGACTAAAGGGCCGTGTCTATGCTGAACGGAGGCTTGGCGACGGCAGTGAGGAGGCGGTGAAGTGGCAGCAGTGTTGGTGGTGGTGTTTTGGGGGGGGGGGGTTGAATGTTTTGAGGCTTGGAATGGAGAAGAGGAGAGTGGGAGGAGGCCGGTGGTATAAAATTTTTGAAGTTTGGAGTGGTAAGCGGCGACTAGGGTTCCGGTTAGGGCTTAGATTTACGGAGATTGAGAGGGGTTATGGGGATTTGGAGTCCGGATTCATGGAGAGGAAGTTGAGATGAGGAGATGGCGAAAATTTGGGGGTGTTTGAAGGACGGCGGCCGCCGGTGGGCGATTTTCGGCAGCGGCAGTGGGCATCGACGGCAGGGGGTTTGAGAGAATGAGAAGAGAGGAAAGAAAAATAATAGGAGGAAAATGGGGAAAATTTTCAGGTAATAAGGGCTTTATATACCTCTTGAGAGATCAAATAAGGACCATTAGATCAAGGATTGATCAACGATTGAAATTCAATCTTCAAGTTATTAAACAAAACAGCGTAGTTTCACCGTGAAACTATGTCGTTTAGCTTATCACTC